>APFE030229572.1:73060-119587 GCA_000404065.3 Pinus taeda
CATAAAAGTATCTCGAGTGTACATATGTTGTCCAAAAATATACAAAATTGGGACTTAAATGCTCAAAATCATATCTAATGCCCCAACTCAGGATGAGCGGCCAAGTAGTTAACTATCGCGTTGGCCACACGCCGAAAAGTGTGAACCCAGTCATGTGGCATGCCAACCACATGACGCTGCATATCCTCTGAAAGGTCCTCTATAGCAGCCATCGGTACTCGACAGCTTAGTCTCGTCAGGTGTAGAGTCTGCTCCGTCTCAGTAGCCGCCTCTTCGGCTCCTCGGCCGCGTCGTCTGTGCCGTGGGAGTCCATCTGGTCGTACTGGCCTAATGTCTGGATCATGATCATTATATTAGTCATTTGAATCTCATCAAAAATATTTTTCAAATGCATCTTTATATTTGAAAAATCCAAAAAAATCATAAAATCAAAAAATTCTTACCGATCTCGCCCCATGCTGCGTCTGACGGTAATGCTAGGTCAGGATCTCCTCGGAAGTCCAGCCCGGCATAGGGGTAGTCGTCTACAGCAATGATTTGCTGATCCCACCAGGTGAAGAAATCATCGTCGAATGCAGTCCTAGGAACCTCCCCACCCCCCAGACGTTTCATTAGATCAGCCCACCGACCCATGCATGGATTGCGTGGGGTGCTGATGGAAACTGCTACCCTAGGGTGGAGTGCGGGAATCCTCTCGAGGAAGAAGGTGCACAAGATAGTCCCATAGCCAAAGTTTTTGGTCTGTCCCCTCTTAATGGAAGTGAGCTAGCTCTTCATGCTGGCCAGAAGAGGAGTACACCAGTCAAACAATGTGGTGAGACAATCCACTGCCACGCTCATGTTGAGCCGTGATGCCTGATGCAGTGAGGATGATCCATTCACTCGAGCTATGGTGAACAAGATGAACCTTAGCGATAAACTCTCCACGTGTGCAATGGAGATCTGGCTCCCAACTTTCTTGGGGTGTCCTAAGCAGTATATCTGTACATAGTCCTCTATGGTGAGGCTACTCTGTGTCCTGCCCCGGGACTGTACTACCTCTCCCCTTCGGGAAAGGCCCGTGATAAAATATATATCCTCCACTTCCACTCTGAGTGGCATCTTATCAATCATGAAGGCTTCCTCATCGACATTCCAATAGTCAATGAGCATTTCAAGCAGTCACACATTGGCTTTCATGTTCGGCAATTTGAAGAATTTGAGCAAACCGCATCCTCGTAAAGCATCCAAGGCTTGAGGATCATTCATAACTTCATTATCAACCACTGCATGTTCTCTTTCATGCCATGTGATCGGCATCCTGAGAAGAAATTGAAGTTTCAACCGTTATTTTTTATTAAAATTAGCTCACGGCGTATACGCGGGTTACTGTATACACAGTCGCGTATAGGGCCCGCGTGTATGCGGGTTTCATATTATCAACCCACGTATACGCCACGGAAAAATTTTGAACAATAGTTCAACGGTGAAACATCAATGGAAAATCTTAAAACTAATCACAATGAATTGCAAGCTAAGTGTAAGGGTTACCTGGAAGATTTTGAGGAATTTGAACGGTCGAATTTGACGCATGAGAAATTTGCTCCTTTTGCTCCAAATATTTGCTCTCCAACTCAAACGGTAATAATGTTGAGTCCAAAATCCTTTTTATAAGTTTTGAAAATGCAAAAAATTTTCAAAATTTCATTTTGTTTGGTTTCATGTGACTTTTAACTTGGGAGCTTGGAGTGTCAAGATTGGTTTGCTTTTCAGGACATTTTGGACATTTTTCGACTTTTTCGAGACGGTTCCATGACTGCTGACCCGTCATGGTAGGTATCATTTTTTCACTGGAATATAGGTTAGGGACATCATTTTTCCATTGCATCATGCATACTAGCCTTCATCTATCGATAAATCTGTCGTAGGGTCGATCCCATCGTGTTATGGTTCGTAAGCCATCTTCACTCGCCGATTTTTTTAAAATCATGACACGATGGTAGAGCCATCCTTTACATGGGCATCGTAGTTAGCACCTCACTGACATTTGTTGCCCATGCTGCTTCAATTTGAGTAGGCTCGAGAGTCCTCTGTAGTCCCGCCATGACTTGTGCGTTGAAGACTCATTCCTCTTAGCTTCTTCTTTGTTCTGGCCTTATACCCTAGAGGCTCCTTTGTGTTGGGTTGTACTACTGCATTGCATGTTGACCATTTGCACCTTTTGGCCTAGAGCCAGCTTCACTTGGACTCGTGTTTAAGCCAACTTTTGACCATGACATCTGCAAAATCAACCTTGCATACCTTTGACTTCTGCAACTTGACGCACCTTGACCCGTGGAAGGAACATAACTTTGAGTGTCACTGACCAGTTTTCGGCTCCCTGCATTGAGCATAGGAATGTTCCACTCCCAGGAACTATATCATCTATTTCATCGACACTCATTCTTTCCACTATACCATAGCATTCTTTTATTCTTTTTCGAGCTTAACGGAAAAAGACAAAAAAATTAAATATTCCAAAAAAGAATGGGAACGGGACAGTATTTCCATCTATTATTGGCAGCTAGAGTCAGTCGTGTTGCCATTGAACAAAGCACTCAAAGCAAAGTCTCCTCCGCTTGGGTGGGATTTAGTTTGACTTAGGTAAGCCTTAACCTTTGTTATTAAGTCAGTTCTCCCCCGATTGGTTATCTCTTCCAATCATATGAAGGGTTCGTTCGTGCCTCCTGCATGACGAACTTATACAGATTCATCATATGCTGCCATATAGTCACATTGAGTCGTGCTTTTGTTCAAGGGAAGTTAGCCTGAGTTGGCCTCTCTGCGGTGCCTCTTGACTCATTTTTCAGTCGGCCATCCTGGTTGTCATTTTCATGTCTATCATCACATCAGTTATATTGGTCCTTTACTCGTGCCAGTTTGAGAAGGTCCCCATTGACTTCTTGCTGGCGGGGCTTGTCCTTATCGACGACGACATCTTGCTCTGAGGGCAGGCCTAGAGCTGCACCCTGGCCCTATTTTCATTATTGATAGGTTACCTTGTGCTCAACATCGATTCAGTATCATGGGTCTTTGACTAAGTTGGGTTTCCCTTGTGTTCGACGGTCAACTTACATTATCACACATTGGGATTCGGTGTAGTACCTGGTTTTCCATTTGACCCTATTGGTGGATACCTCGCCTCTGTGTCAACTTTCATTATTTGTTGGTTCAAAGGGTTTCTGCCGTGCGCTAGCCACATCTTGTGTACGCCGGAAATGTACTTCGATTCGGTTACTACATCTTTCGTCCGATTCCTTCCACATTATTGGCCTCCGGGTTACACTCGCGCTAGATTGATGAAGGATTCCTTAATGCCTTCCTTCTAGCGGATCTTTCCCTATCGACTCTGACTCATTACTCTGGGGCAAAGATCTAGAGTCTATTTGGTAGTACCTTGGGTTTTGTAGTCATTAGTGGCAGATTCTTCGCTATCGACAGTGGGAAACCATCATTGTCTCCTAATCGATAGATTCTTACAGGTGTTCGACTCCAGCTCATTTATTCGCACTTGTTGGTTTGTACTGGGTACCTTGATGCTCATTATCATTATCGGTGAGTAGTCTCTCGTTTGTTAACAGTATACATCAATGACCGGTAATCAAACGATTTCTCACATAGTTGACTTCAGATCATTTATTCCCATGGTGTAGAAATGTACCACGGCGGTCGATGAAGACCTCAGGTTGTATCAGCATTCATTGGTTCACTTGACAGTTGCCCCTGTTGCTGCTAGTTGATACCACTCCACCTTATATGTTGCAGTTAGTCATGGCGACATTCTATATGCTGGCACCTGAGTTTGCAGTGTAGTACCATCCTTTTCCATCATGTTCAATTGGTACCTTTTGGGATCAGTCTTTGATATCGGTGATCCGTTGTATTTCTTAGCATCATTGATAGTTTTATATGTGATATTCAGACATGTACTTATTCAATCATGATCAGATGATCCATTATGTATTTTCCAGTCATTTATACTTGTATACTTAGTGGATCCGCTTGTACTTGATATGCGGACATGCTTTGCTTTCTCTGAGCATGGTTATGCCCGCCTCAGACGGTGTTTCTTTCTGATCTCCTTTTGTGGCTTGGAAGGCTGAATTCTGGGTGAAGTACTCCTCGGCTTTTGGCAGATTTCCTTTCCATGTAACTTGCTTAATATATTTCGGCCATCATGTACCCCTTTCTGACCTCATATATTAGGGGGGCATCTTTTATAGCTCCAAATCTCACTATTATGGTTTGTGATGTTGCACTCATGGCCTAGGGCAACCCCTCCTTCCAGACCTGGTCCCAAATTTAAAAAACAGTGTTTTATTTCCTGTACGCGACATTGCCCTGAGTTAAACACGTGTATACGCAGGTCCATATATAGCCAACCCACGTATATGTATTAAAACACTTAAAAAAATATAAAACTCCTTATTTCGGGCGGAGATCGCGGGTTTTACTTGCTGATCACCTGTTAGTGCCTGTGGCCCCAACTGTTCCCAACCAATTCATAACTAAAAAACTACTTTGGAATTGGTATAAAAAGACATCAAAGGGAAGGCCTAATGGAGGAGAGAAGAGAGAGAAAGGTTATTATACTGAGATTTTCCCCTGACCAGGTCTGAAGACCCTTGTGCCTTCTGCACTTCCCCCATTTGTACAGGAAACCCTTGTTTCCTTATGATTTGATGTTCATCCACTTGTTATGGCATCATGGAGTGAGTCTTGGAAGGAGATATGCTAGAGGCTTGAGGCGGGACGAGATCCAGAAGGAAGCTGTGCTTGGAGCCTGCGAAAGGTTGCTCAAGTGATATTACTCCTTTTGTACATTCTATTTGTCTATAATAAAGAAACACGTCTTGGTTCCCGATATGCTTCTTCTTTATGTTTATGATGTTCATGTTTTAATTTCATGTATGAATGGTTGTTTAAAGTCCATAACTAACTTCCTTCTTTTATAACATAAAGACGATTTTTGTATAAGTCTTTGTCCATATATTGCTGCATTCTTTGGAATTGGTTGTTTTGCAGGACAAGGGAGCGAAAGGGACTTCAAGAAGGGTTTGGACCCTTGAGGAACTACTCAAACGTAGGACCTGAGGTACGTCCTTCTTACTTTAGAATATGCTTTTGATAGCATAATGGCTGTGTGAGTGCATGTTTCTTTGTTTAGACAACTTTCAGTCTGCTAGGGTTTCCACCCAAAAGCCCTAGGGGATCAAATCCCTCAACAATCATGAAAAATCACCTCTTCTTTATGAGTAAAACCATGAGGGTTGAATTCATTCATAATTTATGGCTTCTTTTGTATTTTATTCCAAGAACATCGTATAATAAAAAGACAACAACAGATTTATCTTCCCTTCCATGTAAATCAACAAAAATATCCATACATCCTTGAACATCTTCAAACATAACACCCATGTTGTGTGCCGCAAAACTAATATTTTTCTCATCAAACAAATCAGGTATAACCTTTGGTAGTTTTGCTTGAGGGATGTCATCTTGAGTCTGAACACTAACAACTCCTATACAAAAAACTTTATGCATATCATCCATGTCATTTTGATGATCCTCAAATAGAATAGGTAAAACCTATATATTCAACTCTTCATGTAACTCAGGTTCACCTAAAAGTGAACTGTCATGCACTTTAAATGGTACAACATCATTATGATCTTCAATGGAAAAATGTTCTTGTCTAGGTAGACAACTTCAATCACATGTTACCTCATTGTTCAGAATTTTCATGCATGTATTTTCAACAACCTGATCATAAGGAGTTTCTTCTTGACATAAAATCTCAAAAAAGGAATGGGCTGAAAAACTACATGGATGATTTCGCTCATATCTTTTACTGAATATAGATTGACAAGGCTGCAAATCCTCATGGATTTCATGTACTATGAATTGACTATCAGATTGTTGATTCATTTCATCTTCAACTAAAGAAGAGACATTTGCTTGTTGGAAAACTTCTTGATCATCATGACAACTAGCTTGAGAAGAAAATTCATAAAGTGCCTCTAACATCTCCTCATCATCCATACATTCAACATCATCATCTATACTTTCAAAATATTGAATGAAACCTTTCCAAAAATTACAACAGTCTTGAAACAGTGGTGATGAAGGATGAGACTTCCCATATTGTCGAAAAAATATTCTATGGAAATCTTTAAGAGAATACAAGCTTCTTGATGGCGACCCCTCATACCATACTCTCACTTTGTCTTGTAGTGTAGCCATAGACATATTCATGAGACAATCCTCAGGAAACTCAACCCTCAGTCTACATACATGTATATGTAATTTAACCAAATGTAGACTAGCATCATATTTGAACATGGGAAGATGGGTTGACCAATCAACACAAGGCATAGGATTTAGAAAACCATAGATGTGAGACTGATCCATAGGAGCATACCTGATATTTATTCTTGCAATAGAACTCATCTTAGAACTTCTTCAAGCTATTGATCTTCAAGCAGTGGAGTCACCATGACATTGTTATCTTCTGGATCTTTTGAGATTGGATTCGCCAGGGCAATATCACAACTTTCAGAAAACTTTAATATCTTGTTACCCTCAAGAATCAGAATGAAGATACTCAAACAAAATCTGGGAAAAGGTGTTTTTCGGCTCCTGAGAGACGCACTGAAATGTTATCACTAGGCTAGACAGGTTGGTCTATGTCAACCTCTAACCAAGTGTATCTATTTCAAACCAACTTTTGACTAGATGTTAGCCCTTCCAATCTGAGAGGACTCTCTCAAAATATTTATGAAAGTATCTCCAATAAACTCAAAGTTTAGATGGCTAACTATGGATTATTATGTGATTTTTGCACGTGAAAGAGAGTGATCGCTACCACCATTGGGCATGGAGTCAGTCAAGAGAAATTTCAATTACAAACAACATTATTTAAAGGAAGTTGAGGCATTTTGGCTTTGAAATGGAGTGAATTAGACTTTTACAGTAAAACATGGAACATTTAAAGGAAATTGGAGTAATATTACATTGAATTCAAAGTAATCAAACAAGCTATGAAAATTGATAATAACATAAAAACATGAAAGGATGGAATGAAACCAAAATGAATCTCAGGTTAAAAATAGAGTATGTTGCAACTGTAATTCTTATTAACTAAAAAAGAAAACATACAAATGTGGTCTCTCTAACATTTTCCATCGTCGTTTTGAAGTGACAAATTTATATATATATAGAGTGAGGGCTCCATTAAATAATATGCCACCTGGGCTAGACTCGATGCATAGCTAAGAGACCTAATTCTATTTGACTAACAAAACAATAGGGATATTTCTGTTTTAACAGAGTTTGGATACAAATAGGAGTCTTCTATCATTTATGAACTCAACCAATTTTATTGTTGAACCTTATCAAATCCAAAAAAAAAGTTAAGTGTGCTTCTGATGTGTCTCATGCCACGTGGATGTGCTGACCTAGTTTACTTTGCTGACCTGGACCCCACCAATTCAAATTTCAAAATTTTCTGGTTAGGAAAATTTCTGTAAAATAGGCCTCAAAGACACGTGTGTGTTATCCAAACCATGATATTTGTGTAAACACTGAGAGAGGATTTTGTAAATGAGCCTGTTCTTAACAAAAAATTCCTTCATATTTCCAAAATTCCTTTACATTTGGTCATAAAGTGAGCCCAAAGTTTACTACTAAAACAGTCATTTCCAGAATTTTCATAGCAAATTTTGGTATAAAAATTAAAAAACCACCCCTATGATATCATTTTGATGCCTTTGTTGATTCTGAGGTGTTTAGTAATGTTTTTTATTAAACTCGTGCTATCAAAACTCTCTGAACTGAAAATTTTGTTGGATTTTCTTTCCATGGAAAGCTACAACAGTTTTGTAGCAAACTTTGGTAACAACTTTCAAAAAAAAAAATCTTATGCTACATCTTTTCTCTCTCTACTAGTTTTGAAGTCTTCTTTGATGTTTATAAGTTAAACATAGGCCTTTAGAACTATCTTTGCTAGGCTTTATACCAGCCTTAACCTCCATGGGAAGCTACAGTAGTTTCGTAGCAAATTCTCAACCTCATTATGGGCAGTTGCTACGAAATTTCCTAAATTCTTAGTTCTTATAGTTTTCATGATTCTTAATGCCTCCTTATGACTCCTAATATCATGTTGACTATATATATGGCTGAGTTGATTGATAAAGGTATAGCGAAGACAAAATTGAAATCTTTACCATATCATGGAGTAGCATCTACTTGTACTTGCAAGTCTTTGACTTGAGTTTGCAACTTCATTTTGTCAGTTTGCAGCTACATGTTCCTTCTATACATATGCTTTAGTATATTTTGCAGTGGTATAATTATCTTTGTCTTTTCCTAACGTTTTCTGCAGTTTCCTCATCGAAATTTAGTTGTTGCAACACCTGCTTCATTTCTTCAACTTCCAATTTGGCCTCTATCAGCTCTTCTCATGAATTTTTGTTTGTGTTATGGCTACAACAAGTTAGTAGTTGCTTGTGAGCTACTTCCTCTTTACCTACAAATCAATTTTACAATACCTAGACCACACTCAGACCATGGCTAGACTTATTTTGACAATGCAAAACCTTATTCAACGACAGCACTTGTGAACTTTTGATAGCAGTAGATGGTATAAAGAGGAAAAGGAGAGGTAAGGGTGAATGAAAAGAAGTGGAGGACACGAGAATAAAGGTGTGTAATGACTCAGTACAACTCTAACATCACTAACAATCATTTAAAATAAAATCGTTACATAGCAACAGACTTTCTTAGCAAGACAAGCGTTAGGATGGATTATTTTTCTATGCAACTGTCAGGGACTTTCGTAGTGAATTCTGGGTTTTCTGAACTGGAGTTGCTGCGAAAGTTTGTAAAACTGTCAGACAAGTAAATTATGAAATGGTGACCTCAAAACAAATGGAATTATGACCTTTTCTCTTTTATGATGACCCTATCAAACACTAAATGTACCATATGATAGCTTTCACATGAACCTAAACATAAAAACCCTATCTAAGATGACTAATCAAACTAAAAATTATTTCTAGGGGTTATCATGGATAACAGAGGGTATCCAAGCTCCCCCTTAACTTAGTAATATACTTTATCAGGTTCTTCTTTTCATCATTCTCGTCATTAAGTCATTTTCAAGATAGGTGAACATATTCAACATTTTGAAGATTGTGTACCTACAAATCTAGCTACCAAATACAAATATATAGGAGTATGAGATTAATAGAAGGTTACCATATAAAAATGAAGAGAGTATCAATCATAAGTAGTCAAAATTTCATAGATTAAAATTGAATAATCTTTCATATCCAACTCGAGATATTTTGTTATGTTTTTTCACATAATCCCTAGATTCCAAAGTCAAATCTTAGATATTAACAACTTAATAGTAAAGAAATTCTTTAAGTCCCAAAAACTAGACAACACCTACAAAATCAAATATTGTACATATAGGGTTTCAACAATATGCTTTTTATAAATTCATGAAAGACTTTACTAGGTTTTGTTACAAACCCTAGAACTAGAAAGTTTACATCTAGGGTTTCATTCATACTAATCTTCTACATGGATACAAACATTAAACCTTGGAAATTTTGACTAGGGTTTTAATAATTCACCAAAACCTAAAGGTTTAGGGTTTTATGGC
Organism: Pinus taeda; assembly: GCA_000404065.3. Lineage (NCBI taxonomy): Eukaryota > Viridiplantae > Streptophyta > Pinopsida > Pinales > Pinaceae > Pinus > Pinus taeda. The sequence continues at coordinate 82,749 of APFE030229572.1, forward strand.
AACCCTAAAATATTAGGGTTTTACCAAGGTACTACCAAAAAACCTAAATATTGTTAGATTTACAAACCCTAAGTAGCATAGCGTTTCAATGTTAGTGAGAATATATTCTATGCATCAACAAGTTAGATTTTTATAGTGAACCCTAAAAATTAGGGTTTCAAAAATAATGAACAAATGACAAGAGATATAACAGAGGTAGATTCAATCTAGTAATTGATCTTCCTAGCAAGAATTTTTTTTATTCAAAATCCTAAACATAAAATAGTTAGTAATACAAGGGAAATTTTAAAATAATTTTAATAAATAAGTTTTTACAAATAGACATACTTAGAGTTTCTCCTTTTACAAACCTTGTAGGGTTTTTCCTTGGAATTCTCTCTCCCATGAATCACAATTTATACCTGCAATACTTAATTACAAGTATAACAAAGCAAACTATATAATATCAAAAGTTGTGAATTCAATCTAGGATTTCCTAGGCAATTAAAGTTTCCAATTACAAACTTTGGAAATCAAAATATCGTTTACAAACCCTATAACTAGGGTTCTTCATGAGTTACCTAGGGTTTTACACTATTGGATAACAACTACCAATCTTAAATTTGCTAAACCCTAAGATGAATCAAATCTTGATCATACATATCTTAAAAAATACATACCTTTGAATTTGTTTGTTTCATTGAGCTTGTTTCCCTTTGTAAACTAAAGACGAGTTGTTGGATAACCAAAACATAAAGATAAAGGAAGTACTTATCTAAGATAGATGAGGTCTTGGTGCCAACGATGCTAGAGAGAATTCCTCATAACATTTTCATGATCTACATCACTTGATTGTAAACTTTGATGCTTCTAATTGTTTGTTACATGGTAATTTCTACTTATTTATATAAATACATATGTCTTATTCACTATTGATTAGAATTGGACTTCATGAAGGTGATTGTAAGAGGTATTCTTTGTCAGCATATCTTTACTGCTACAGAAATTGAAGTTTCCCATCACTAAACAGAGGATATAGTTCCTTCTTAGAGACTGTATATTTTTATTTTATGATCATGGAGACTGTTGTTAGGCCTTCTCCTGCATGTCACAATCAAAAAAATTGTCTTCAAGGGGTATAGTGAATTTTATTAATGTCATGCGAAGAATTCGTACTATATACATCCTTCATGTTTGGTTATGTGGTGTACATATCTTAAGATGTCGATTGCTTTCATAAAAATTTATTTGTAGAGATATTCAAGAGAGAAACTTGTAGCTTTGCTTGGCTCGCTAACTTTTATAGGCTTGAGTTGCGTATACATATATACCAATCTTGACATTGCAACTTTGCATAGAACTTATACTGCAAATTTTATCTTCTAAGGTGACTATAGCTATATGATATGCCTGATGAGCCTTCATTCTCAGACTCCTTTATGCTCAGAAATAATGTGGGAAATATCAGTTCCTATTATTGAATCCTTTTAATATACTTATGCTTGGAAGGCAGTCTTATGGTGACTAATGTCATTTCTTATAGTCTTCAAAATAGTACTGTGTATATATATTCCTATAACAAATGGTCTTTACCACCAAATTTGATGTGGAATTCTATTGTAATATCAATGAAATAGTTTCTCCAAGATGATGATGTGAAGGAGAGTGATAGATCAATTTAGAAGTCTTGACCTTATTATAGCATAGATTGACCTCAGGCTGAACGGAGGCAATTCCAGGGTAACCACAAACCACGCTTAACCTGGTAGCTAGCCCTACCAGGTTGGGAGAGGGTTCTCTCCTTGTGAATCTCAATTAAGATGATTGGATCATATATGGATTTTAGGCTAGGTATAGTAGCTTAGGGTCTCTAGTTTGATTTTTTAGGTTTTGGTTGCTGGATCAATTAGAGAAGGCAGATTGGGTCCGAGAAATCAACTCAGGGATATAGTCATGTTTTGTGGGGTGAGGTAGACAAGGGTTTATGTACTAGAAATGGATTGAGATGGTATCTTAAGATAGATGAGGAGTTGAGGAGGGCATAAAGAAACTATGAGTCCTCTTCAAACAGTTGAAAACATTGAAAACCAAATGCATTCCCAAGACAACGCACAGCAGTGTATTTTGTCCATTCACCTTGATTCATTTAGTTTTAGAATAGAAAGATAGATTTGGATACATATAAAACATAAGAAAAAATAATTACAAAGAAGAATCAATACATAAACTTACTGTCACAAGAATCCCACAAAAATAGTTGTGAAACCTAGTTTTATTCCTTGCCAAACTGTTGTGGAGATATACAATAGAGTTCAAAGCTTCCACAAGAGTCCAACCTTTACAAATGAATCAAAAAGTACATGATATAGGCAAGGAAACTACTTAAGCTAGCTATAAGGGATCGAATCCATGAGAAGAGGGGTGGTTTCAACCATATCTAAACTAGGAACACAAAAGTAGGTAGTGGAACAACTTGCCTCTAAAACTTAGGAAACCAATTCATTCATCATCAAACCACTTGAAACTTGATGTATCTACCATATGAGGTGTTTTTCATCCATATTTACATCAAATACATCATTTACCATGCATACATTTACCAAGGAATGAGGAAAAAGTCAACTTCCAAGAAAACTAGGAAAAATCCGGAAATTTAAGCAAAATTGGCAAAATCAGTTTAATCTATAGAACCAAAAATTTAATGCGTAGCACCATTTTAGGGCCAGCTTTGGAGGACGGTGTCCAAATCAGGTGAAAGTTGGCTTGTTGGAAATCCTTGCATGTCTAGTTTCTGGAACAATTTGATTTTTTTATTTGGAGCTCATTTTCCCCTCCAAAATTTGATTCTCCCAAGACTGCTTCCTGTGTGGAAAAAAAGTGGCAGAGAGGGCACTTTTTAGGTGTTTTTTGCCCTTTTGGTGACCAAGACCTTGTCCAAATATTCTCAATATTTCTGGGTTTACTTATTTTTCCATGTCGATTCCAAATGTGTAGGCCATTTTGCAAATAGAGGTCCCCATCAAAAGCGTAGCGCCAGTGACACTGCGCACCTATTGGAAAAACCTGTTTTTCAAATTTCAAAATTCAAAAATGACAAAAATTGCTCAAAATTTACCGAAATTTGGCATGAGGAATCCTTGTTAGGTGCTTTGCTGAGCTAATGAAGCTTCAGCCAAGATTTTAAGTTTATCTTGCTCTTTCTTGCTCCTCAAATCTCTCCTTAGCCTGGCTTTTTAGCCTCTTTATCCTTGCATTACAAATATTGTTCCATTGTTCACCTACATTTGGGATGCCTGTTGCTTCTGAGATAGTGATAGGTGATAATGTGAAAGAAACATCGGCAAGGGTAACCTGACCCTTGTCTAGATGAGTAACAAACAACCTCATGATGGAATTTGACCTCTCCACCATTTCACAAAAATCATAGCAAGAGAGATGTCTAAAACATGATATTGCAAGTGGGCAAGCAAGAAACTCTGTAAGACTGATAGGTTTCTCCCGGATGATTTTTCCCCCTTTGTGTGGCTTTCTTGGCACATGTGCTTCTTTGGAAGTATCACTGAAAGTTTCCTCCTCCCTCTCATAGTCTGTGTCTCTCTCCATGGGTTTTTTGGTGATGTGATAGGTGATGTGAAATGAAGGTTTGTACTGATAACAAGATGAGTATGAACATATTTTAAAAATATAAGGTAAGTGAGGTGTAATATGAGGGTGTGAATTCTTGAGGGAGTCAAGGTATATAGTTTGATAAGGGAATGGGGGTTAGTGGAAATGTAAGAATTTGGAATTAGGGTTAGTGAATAGTGTATTAGGGCTAGGGTTTGATGTAGAAAGTAGGTTTTAGTGGAATGAAGCTTGATGACTGATGGATAGTGAAAACGACTTGGTAAACTAAGTGTAAATGAAGGATAAGAGCAGAAAATTGCCCTTGGTGGCTTATGGGAGGTAGTTTTAGCTTATTTAGGGTTTATGAGAGAAATTTTCAATGCCAATAGGGTTTACTATGAAATGATGCCAAACACACTCAAGGAATCAAGCACACTTCTTTCTTAGCAAGGAGTAATGGTAAAATTACTTGGCACAAGCATTAAATATCTTTGGAGGTGTTTTGATATCAAATTTGAGGTGTTTTCAATAAGTGCGCAGCACCAATTTAATGCACAGCGGCAGTGTAATTTTACACTGGCAAACCCCCATAGGTGCACAGCGCTTTTTTCTAGACCAGTTTTGAAGGCCTTCCTGGTCTCCAAATTGGGCATGTGATAGCTTTTTGGAAGCCTTATCGAGTCTAATTTCCAGAACATCTTTCATTTTCCAATTTTGAGGTCGCTTTCCATGTCAAAAGTCCAATCTCCCAAGACTGGTCAAAATGTGCAAAATGAGGCTGCCTAAATGCAGAGTGTTGTTGCAGTCAACTTTTGAAGGCCTTCCTCCACTCCAAATTGAGCTCATGATAGCTCATTGGAAATATCTTTGTGTCTAATTATCATTTTACTGATCCAGCAAGTCATTTGGCCAACCGGGCTAGGAGAAATCTTGATTTTCCCCAGGTCACTCTAGAGGTGCATTAACTCTCTTGAGGCAACTGTATTTTTGACATTTCTTTAAAACCATGACATCTGTGTAAAAAATGAAAGAGGATTTTCTTCCTGGGTCACTGAGGGATGAAAAAAGCTCTCACTTTTTCCAAATTCATCTTTTCTTGCTCAGAAACACAGTTTGAAGAAAAACCGTCCCTTATGTGTGATGAATGGCTTGTTCCTTGGAATGACTTCTCGACAAATGGTGGAGATCTGATGTTCAATGATATGAAATGGCCTCATACCTTATGATATCCCTTATGCCTCCTCTGCTCAAATATCTCTGATCCCGTAGCCAACCCTAGCTCAGTGGGAGAGGAAATTAGTGTTTGTTCTCTTTTGCTTTTGCAGGCGGGTTGGTGCTCAAGATGACTTGATTTTTGCAATGGTAGGTGCTTGGCAATGTCATCAGGTGACCAGGAGCAGCATGTGATCATTTATTACATATAGAAACCATAAAATTACATGAAAAATACCAATGCTCTATTTTACCTCAAAACAAGTTTTGAGGTTAGAACTTCATTAAGCTTACAAATTAACATTTTTTTTACTTTTCTGATCGTTATTAACCTCCTCATGTGTCTGTTGACCACTTTATTTATTCTGAATGACCATGATGACAAACCCTAATACCTATTGAAACTAAACCCTAGGACTGTTTAAAAATGAAATGAACTAGAATGACTATGAATGACTGAAAAGATGTTTGAACAAGTCAGAAGGTATATGACACGAGGGAAACTGAAATGAAACCACTACCATCAGTTGATCCATGACCTAATGGAATGCAGCTGATCGAATGAGACACCTAACATAAATGCAAAAGGGGAATTTGATCACTGACGGAAGTGTGAAGACACTGACACTAACAGACCTTAAGTTTCTTTTATGCACAGAATGGGTTTCTGTCATCTTGAAAGAACACAGAACTTGAGTTTCTGAAACAACACTTAATTCAGATCTTTTGGAGTGATTTCAAGAGCATGTCAAAGTGTGGTAAAAACTTATATTTATAGCCCAGGAAGTTCGGTCTAGATAAAGTTTCTTTTCCACCTATTCATATTCTTCTAATGGAGATTAGACTAGGACCTTTGTTGTTTTTCCTTAGGTTACCAAATTATCCTTTCAATCCTCTAGAACAGAAAAAATCTTTGATATTTGTGCTAGTGTATGTGCCTAGAATAATTGAGCTTTTAGCCTATATAATTCTATCTCCCCATCCAAAAAAATTCCCATGGAAATCTCATCTATATGTAAAATATATAAGTCTAGCAATCTAACACCTCACAAAAAATTATATTTTCTAATTTCCTAAAATGAATCATTATTAACCACCTATGTATTCAACTCACAAATTTTACAAAGTGGGACTATTTCACTTGTTGTCCCATTACATTACTTGTCAATGTTTTCATTGTCAATGTCATAGTCAAACGAGTTAGAGTCAAAGCAAACAACTCATCATAATACTTTTCATGATAAGGAATCAATGTTAGGTCTATTAATTCATATTTTCATAACTCAATATTCTATATTACAACATAGTCCAAAGGTGTTGTAGATTCATGCACTATGGTTGTCACATTAAAACATTACCATGTCAATGTACCATTGTCCAAGACGTTGTCATGTATGCATATCTATACTCATAAACTACTTTTACAACTCATAAGGTCACTATGTTAAGTTAGCAATTGTCTTCAAATCATTGTTTCTATGTCAAGTTTAATGTATCAAGGCCAAACAAAATTTATATTGAGGTCATATTTATTTGGTATAGATCCATAATTCTCAGAGAAGGCATACCATACGAATCGTATAAATAATTAATGCCAAGGCTATATGCAAACTTCCATCACATAGCCAAAACAAACTTTATATTGAGGTCAGATGGAACTGTATAAATAATCGATGCTAAGACTATATGCAAAATTCCATCACAAAGACAAAACAAAGTTAAAATTGAGGTCATATGTATTTGGTATAGAATCCATATTTCTCAGAGAAGACATACCATACAAACTTTATAAATAATCGATGCCAAGACTATATTATTTTTCTCTAAACACATATCTCCGTCGAATATTTCATGGAGAAACATTTTCTTTAAAATGCAGAATTCATTGAGTATTTGATGGCACAAGTCGATCGTCCAATATTCGACGCCTATCGGTTAGAGTACTCACCAGATAATCGATGAACAAAAGTGTCGATAGTTTAACACTCTTGTCAGACATAACTTTCATTCATTGCATATTCGACATGTCACTATCGACTTGCGAGCGTCGAAGCGATAACACTCTTGTCACACAATATACCTATACCATTGATTACCCAATGCCTAAATATCAATTTTTCCTATCAGACAAAATGACCTATGTGTCGAAGATCCAACTACAGACTAGTGCGAGACCTTTCGTATATTCAACGTTCGATCCGTTGGATATTCGACGATTCGTAGCGTTGCAAAACTGAATTCTAAACATCAATTTTTTAATGACCATTTTGGCCTTTTTATGTGTTAGATAATCAACGTTTGTACCGTCAAATAGTCGATGGTTACTAAACTGTTAATATTCAACAAAATTCTAGCAACAATTTGATAAGCACCAATGTCTCGAATAACTGATGCCAATAAGTCACATACCCAACTAATATCCATCGGATTTTGACCCCATTTTTACTATTGTACATATAATACCATCAATAATAAGCATGAAACCCATGCTTTACAATAATATTTTTTCTTTCTTCTTTTTTCGGTTACATAAGATATACATATTGAAATGAGTACAATAACAATTATGAAGGCCGAAACTAGTTACATTTCCAACAAGGGTAGGAAGTCTAATATCACCAAAGCTAAAGAGTGTGCCAAGGTTGATATGGTTGTGGGAAGAAAAGCTTCAATGCAAGGGGCCCTTGAAGCAATTGTATCCACCTTAAATGTGATCTCATGAAAATCCTCTCTTTCAATAGTAAGGGTTTAGCCAGTCTCCCTAATAGACTCTCTCTCTAAAACATCTTATAGAATATTAGTCCCTTTGTGTTATTTTCCTTCAAGAGACCTTGGGCCCTGGGCTCTCAATTATAGTGTATCTTGATAAAATATTGTGCTAGTGGATTTTTCAGTACATTGATTTTGTGGGTCGATCGAGGGGTTTGGTAGTGGGATGGATTAGTCGAAGTTTTACATTCCTCAATCATTTGGAGCATGATGGCAAGTCTTGGTATTGATATTTTTTAGAGGAATTTTCTTGCTCCTTCTCCTTGCTCAAATGTATATGGTCCTACTCAAAATCGAACCTAATTTTGGGAGTATTTTTTAAGTAATATATTCTTAAATCAACCTTCCCTCATAACTAAAGGAAATCTAATTGTCTCGATGGGTGCTTCTAAATCCTAGGGGACAGAGAAAATGGTGATTTGTTGGCTAACTTTTTCCATGACTTCTTAGTCAACTGGTCACTTATGGATGTGGAGCCCCTTAAACTCTACCCTACCTGGAGGAATAAGAGGTTGAGCCCGAACCATATAACCAAGAGACAAGATCAATTCCTTGTTGTGGAAGTTATCATTGATCAATTCTTCTCCATTAAATAGTGGGTTGGTATTAGTGGGGAATCTGACCATTCCCTTATATTCCTTAAGATTAAAGGTGTCACTCATAAATTGTCTTGCCCCTTCAAGTGAATTCCTCCTTATTGAAGGATGGTTCATTTATGGAGATGGTAAAATATTAGTGGACTCCTTTCTCACCACATTCTAGAATTTCAGCTATAAAATAGTTTGTGGTAAACCTTGAAAAAGTTAAATAGAAAACAAAGGAGTGGGCTCTAGAAAAGAAACAGGCATATTCATTGGAACTTAAGGCGATTGATGACAATATTAAGGAAATTGCATCATGAGAGGCTGAAGGTTATGAGTTGGTTGAATCCAGAGACCTACTCTTTCAATTGGAAAAGAGAAGGAAATCTATTCTAGAAAATCATGAGGTGGAATGGTGGCTGAAGGAAATATCCATCTAGTTGGAATGCAGGGAAAATAATATAAAATTATTCCAGGATTTTTCCAAAGGTCATAAGATGGAAAAAAATATATGTTATTTAAAGGATCATTCAGGAAGGGATGTTTCTTCATTCTCGAAACTAGCTTTGCTGGGTGTATGCCACTTTGAAGATATGTTTAAAGCTCAAGAGGAGGCCACAATAGCTGAAATCATTTGTATGGATCTTCCCTTCCCTCATTTTCTAAATGACGAGAATAATCATGAACTAATGGTCGAGGTTTCAGAGGAATAATTAAATATTTTTCTCCACAACTTACAAAAAGAAAAGATCCCTAGCCTAGATGAATGGACATTGAATTCTTCTTGAGTATTTATGAAATTCTAGGGAATTACTTATTAGTTGTGGTTGAGGAATCTCGTAGGAACCATCATATGCTCCCTGCATTAAATTCTACATTCATTTCTCTAATTCCTAAAGTGGATTCCCTTGCCCCCTTTCATGATTTTAGGCCCATCTCTTTATGCAATTCCATTTAAAATTTTATCACGAAGGTGATTTCCCTCCATCTTAAACTAATTCTCTCTACCTCCATTTCTAAAGAACAATTTGGTTTCCTCGAAGGCTAGAAAATTCAAGAAGCAATTGGGGTGGCTCAAGAAGGTATGCATAGCATAAATACGATGAATCTCAAGGGGGATATCTTCAAGCTTGATTTATCAAAGGCTTATGATTGGGTTAGATGGATCTATCTCTAGTTACTTTTAACCCATGTGGGTTTCAATCTTGATTTCATTTCATGGGTCATTCGTTGCATTCAAATGGTCTCCTTTGTCGTGCTAATCAATGGTACAACATCGCCTTCCTTCCATGATCAAAGGGGCCTTCGACAGGGATGCTCCCTCTCTCCATTATTATTTCTACTGGTTGTTGAGGGTCTCAATGGGCTCTTGAAGGAAGCAAAATAAAATGAGGATTTCCATGGGTGCTTTGTAACTCGAGCCCTAACTATATCCCACCTTCTATTATTTGATTATATACTTATTTTTTGCAACAAAGATCCTCAAGAGGTGGTGATATTGAAGAACATTATTTCATTATTTGGGAGGGCCATTTGTATGTTGGTTAACTTTCAAAAATCCTCCCTTCTTATGTCAAATTTTGAAAAGGAAGAAATACAACAAATTATTACATTACTTCCGATGGAAATATCTCACCTCAACGATGGTCCTAAATATTTGAGATTTCACCTAAAGCCAAATACTTAGCGAATGATGGATTGGGGATGGTTGGTTACTAAGGTTGAGAAACGTATTAGAATATGGTGTCATAGATGGCTCTCTCAAGTAGGTCGGTTGGTTTTAATCAAATTTGTGCTTGAAGCAATTCCTGTGTATTGGACCTCTCTTGCATGGATTCTAAAAGGTGTATTGGAGTGCATAAGGCATATATGTTACAATTTTTTATGGTCTAGTTCCAACTCTAAGGTAACCCTCTCTTATGTGGGGTGGGACAAAATAGCTAAACCAATTCTCCCATGATCTAGCTTCACAATGTGGATGGCACCTTCTTACCACTCAAATCCTTTGGTCAATGGTTGTAATTGATAAATACATTTCTCCTCCCATGGTGGAGGATTGGGTGCGTCGCTCAGACAAACCTCGGAAAAACATCTCTATTATTTGGAGAGCTATATTAAATACCTTTGAAACCATCTACGATGGTCTAGTTTGGAAATTTGTCTCAGATCTTCGGGTTCATCTTGGTTTGGATCCTTGGCCTAACAATCTCCATGAGCATCTTCTCTCTTCCTTATTAATTGATGATCTTTGGGATCATGGGTATTCTAATTTAGCTCACATAGCTAACCTGGCCTCCACTTCCATTTGGAGTCAAGGGTGGAAATTTATGGTTGATATGGAAATCCCAGCACCATTCATGGATCATTTGAACAATTATATTAATGATTTACAGTCTGGTCATGTTCGTATACCAGACAAGGATGACGAACTCATCTAGGTCGGGGTTAATATTGGGCTATATTCCCCAAAATTTGGTTATATTTTTATTTCTTCTTAGCATCATTAGATTGTTTCTCAATGGTGGTGGAATATTGTTTGGAAATCAAAATTTCCATCGAAGGATAAGATTCTCATGTGGTGTATTATGAATGTGAAGGTCCCTATGTGGGATGTTCTCCAAAGACACTTCTCTATTGGTCCAGGAAGGTTTTCCCTCTATTAGGCAAATGAAGAAACTACTTCTCACCTATTTCTTAGCTACCCTTATGGTTGTCAAATTTTGGAACATTGTAGGTCCATTGAAGCTCAAATTGGAACTCGGCATGAACCTTTTGTTGAACCAGCGTGGTTATGTTGGCTCTCTCTCTCGTCCTCCTATACATTCGAAGCTCTTCTATTAATCATTTGTTGTGGGATTTGGATAGCCTATGATCGTACTATCCTTTAGGACCATGTATCTTCTCCAAGGATCATTGTTGAAAAATAAATGGTGATCCTTAGTCATTTTATGCAACAGAAATATGCCCATAGGGTGCATGAAATCATGGTTGAACATCTTGACATGTCAAAATTGTGGGCATACTTTGATGATGCTTTAGTCAATTCGGGCGGTAACTATGGGGGTGGATTCATCCTTAATCTCCCTAATGACACGTATTTTCATGTCTCCATAATTTTGGGTGTTGCTTTGAATAAATATGTTGAACTTCTTGGTTGTCATAACCTTCTTTCCTTTGTTGTAGAACAGGATGCTTTTCATATTCAAATTTATGGAGATTCGAAATTTGTGGTCAGCTGGTTGAGTGGCACTCAATTGTTCAGGAATTTTATTTTATCTCCTATTCTAGAAGATGTTCTACAGTTAAAAAATATGTTCTCGTATTTCTCTTGTCATCATATATACAGGGAACTCAATCAGAGTGCATATGGCCTCTCCAAATAGGCTCTAGAGTTGGCTCGGGACTGTTAATGGATCACAATGCTTCTTGGTGGCATTGTTTCTACATCTTCTTTCAATTGATACACGGATCTGCACCTCAGGCAGAATATCTTAAACATCCTACATGGATAGTTGACAAGCTTATGTTGTTTTTTTTTCCTTTTTTTTTTATTATCTACAGGACATGTTTATAATGGACTATATTCATGGTCAGTTTTGTGTTAAAAACATGATTTTATATGCACTCACTTGTAGGTGAGCTTCTCAATATTATGTATAATGGGGATATCTTGAGCGATATATCTCTAACTTACTATGCTTTGATGTTATTGATCAATATGCATACACATTTAGTGTGTTTACAAAATGTAATTTTTATTACTATAATAAAAATTATTGTTTTTTTCTATGGAATAAAAAATTTAAAAGAATAAATTCCTATGGTTAAAATGTTTCAATGTCTCAAAAATGTATAAAAAAATAATGAAATAAGTAGTTAAATAATTAAATTAATGACACACTCATAATTTCAATTTCAAATATTATACAATTTCAGTAAATATCATGTTGATCATTAACATAAATTTCAAAATTTTACAATTTTATACATTATGTGTTTAATAGTCTAGCAAATAAATTACTTTTTTGGAAACATAATATAATAAAATTTACAATATGAAATTCTACAAAAATGAATGAATCTTGATTTATACAAATTAAAATTTAAAGTGTCCATTAACTATGTCATTCCGGCTTGTAGTTTCATTTTCACATAAAAAAGTATTGCATGAACAATCAAAGTGAATTGATTCTTAGTGAATATGAATAAAAATCCTTACTATAAAAAGGTATTTGCATAAATTTAATTTAATATTTTATCATTTATCATTATAATATAAATTTTAATATGATTTCTAATTTATCATCTTTTTTTAACCTTATTCAAAATATATTCAAAATATTTGTTAGAGGAAGAGATATATTTATAAACATTCAAAGCAAGCTATCTCTCAAAAAATTACATAAAAATGCTATTCAAATTCCATTTTTAAGAGATATGGAAAGTGGAAATGTAATAAAATAAAAATATAGATCAATTTAGTTTAAAAAATAAACTTCGTGAGAAATCATAACATGAAAAGCATTTGCATAAGAAATCGCTGCACCAATTATCTATCAAACTCACAACAACTCTATCAATAAACATGTGTGGTTTCCTTTTTCAAAATTTGTCATTCCTAACCCTTCAAATCTATTATAATTGTTTGAAGAATAAGATAATCTAGAAAATTTGTAAACCTAACCACTCATTTAAAAATTTCAAAAAAACATTATTTCTTGACTTTGCAAAATGGATTGTTCATAGAAAAAATTCATCAAAATATTTTTATTCCATTAATAGATAGAGTTGACATTAAACCAAAAATTATATATTATATATATTATATATATTATATATATATATAATATTATATACATTTAAAAAAATTATTTATAACAACATTAAATTTTAATTTATATATAGCGAGTTTTATGGATATTATGTTTTCTAACTCCCAAAATATGATTAGGGAATGTATTACATTTTTATTTTTAGACGATTCAACCAATAAATAAATATTTCATTGTTAACTATGTATATGCAGTATATTAAACAAAAAGATATGTGTGTGTGTGTGTGAATCCGCTTTCCATTAATAGATTTTTTTGAGAGATTTTTAATTCGTTCATTTTTTAATATGGAATTGGAACGTAACATTTAAAAAAATATTTATAACAAAAATAATTATAAAGAAAGATTTATGAATATATGTTTTCTACTTCCAAATATGATTGGGGCATATATTAACATTTTGATGTGTAGATTTTGAAACATATATATATATATATATATATATATATATATATATATATATATATATATATATATATTATATATATATTAGTGTTTGTGTGTGTGTGTGTTGTTCAAAATCAAGATAGGTCCATATTAACTTTGAATCTATCAAGAGCCATGAGGAATCAAATATTTCAATGTGCAAACATTTCCTTATGTTTTGCATTAAAAAAATGTTTGCATCTTGAGAGATTTGATCTCTTTAGGCGCTTGATAGATCCAACGTTAAGATAGAAAATGATTGCATCTTGAGATGTTTGATCCCTCTAGGTGCTTGATATATCCACAATTAAGATAGATCTATGCAACCACATGCAAAATATGATCACTTCATAGTACCCTTAATTACCTTACACGCTAGTGTGAGAGGCATAAAGATTTGGGAAGATTTAAGTGCCATAATATATTGTTTAGATAATTCTACATAATGGAACACCCATGCCTCATGTCCCCTTTTTAAATGAAATGTGGATGAATATCATGGGACAAGGATGAATAAATGCATTCAACTTGGTATTGACTAGTTTGAGATGAAGGTGATGACCAAGTATGTCATTGGGTTGCAAAGCCACATAAAAAAATTGGTAATTCTCTTTGTGATCAATATGCTTGATAAGGCTTGAAAGAAAGCACAGAGAATTCAAATGACGACTCAAGTACTTCCAAGACAAAGAAAGAAAAATATTCTCTAGGAAGAATAAAAAAAAATCGAAAAGGGGGTTTTCTAATGTTACATAGAAGAGAGTCATATGTTGTGAAATTTGTAAGAAGAATGGTCATGAAAAGGGCCATTATTGGATTGCATCTCATCTCATTTCCAAGAGAAAAGTTAGTAAAAACTGCTTGGAAGTTCAATTCAGATTGAAGGTTGAAGGTAAAGAAATTGAATGCATTTATTCATGTTGGTTACAAACTTTCTTGGAAGTTAAATTTAAAATGAAGGTTGAAAGTAAAGAGATTGATGGAGTATGAATGTTGATGGAAAAGTTTCATTAACGTCTCAGCAAAAAGATGTCAGTATTGACAAGGGAATTTTATCTCAACAAATAAAACATCTTTATAGAGATAAATAAACACGTAATATTTTAAAAAGTATTTTTATAATAAAAATAATTATATATATATTATATTATAGAGAGAGAGAGGAGAGAGAGAGAGAGAGAGACAACGTGTGGATATAGTTTTCTACTTCCAAATATGATTGGAGCATGTATTAATATTTTAATGTGTTAGAATGTGAATCATAATTAAGTTATTTGCAATGTCAACTATGTGCGCACATATACAAATCTATGTATACACTATAGAAAACAAAAAGAAATATATATAATTATATATTACCATTTTCTTAGTTCCATATGGATTTTGTATTTAAAGAGATGAGAATTTGTATTCCATTGATATGTTTTTTAGGCTGATTTGTAATTCATTTATTTTTAAATTATAGAGTTTACATGTTAACATTTTAAATATTAATAACTATATATATATATATCTATATATATATATATATATATTATATATTATTATATTATATATATATTTATATATTATATATATATATATATATGATATAATTTATTATAATTTTAAAAATAATTATTATATAGAGAATTTTGTCGATATTATGTTCTACTTCCAAATAATATCCATGTCCAAGGAATCTCTATATATAATTTTTTTTTCATATATTTTTAAAATGTTGTGTGTGTTACATGTCAACTATATATTAAAAAATGAATGAATTACAAAGCTCTTTATGTTTTTTAAATGTTATATATAAATTCATAATAAGAATAAAATAAAATAAATTACACATATCCCTTATAATGCAAAGTGAAAACATAGTCCCCAAAGGGAGTGTTATTTAACAGCAAAGGATTGACTGAAGGCATGATTGACATGCAAGGCCAGCACTGTAGCATGGGTTGGTGAACATAGACCACAATTTCAGACTTGACACCTAGCTCCTTTATCATACCGCGTGGTGAACGTATCGCTCTCAAGCGAGGGCATATCACTTGGGTCTCGTCGTTATAAATGCGAGTAGGTGGTAGAGGTTATGATGGAGTAAGATATAACATTTTTCCTCAATGATTATCACACAATAATAGATATGGTTTGGTTCTTGGTGGATTTATTGGTTGAGCTCCGGGAGGATCATGGCATTCAAAACGGTGAGCTCATTGATGAGCGCATGATTTTTGCGAGGTTTGGGATTTTTGAAGAGTGCGTCAGACATGAATAATGTCTTCCCCTCAACTTTGCAAACCTTGGTTTTATATTTCAAGCATAGGACTTTGCATTTTCAACTTCCCCTTATAATTGCATGGAAGTCTCCTACGGGTGGCGAAATTGTTACGTCTATTGGGGTGGCGATGCAGATTCACCAAGCCTTGCGGCATCTGGTATATACCTCACTAATACTCCATTTCAGTGGAATAATTGTTTCCTTATTGCTATCATCTGATTCTTACATTTTATTTTGTTGTCACGGGTCCCTATATCTTGTTCTAAAAGGTTTTGGGAGGGTCATTGTTTTTCATTCTCTTCCTCGACAGTATAGGAACTGGTCCATCCTTCGAATTGGTGGTAGTATTGTCCACCTTGACACTTCAAGGCTCAGACCCAACAAGGATATCCTTTAATTGCCCAGTCTTGGTTTGTGGGACATGGTACCTAGGGACGTTCTCTATCTAGTTTTAATATGGAGATTTGGTCTCCTAACCTAATACGCTCAAGTAAATTTGTCTTGCCTCTTATGTGTTTTTCTCAAGTTCAAGTTTGTTTGTTCATAGAGCTTGTGCAAGTGTCAAATTCTTGGGGTCCTCTCTTGTTTTAGCCAGGGTGGACATATAAGTGGTCAATTTTCCCCTCCACTCCTTACATATTTGTGGATGACACCTTTGTAGTTGGGTTTACTACCTACCTTATAACGTCCAATCCTGTGTTTGGTTCGCATATGTCTTTTAGTGATTTCCCTAGTCAGTATTATTATTATCCCTTTGCTATTATGGCTCATTACTAGAGAATGCCAAGCCACAAAGGTGGAATGACAGGCTCATCTTCCTCACATGAGTGGCTCTTTGGGTGAGAGTCTGTGGTGGATTTCTTTGACTCGATCCCTCCAAAATTAAGAAGGGAGATTCTCCTCCTTGAGTCAAAATAATTCAGTGAAAGGTCTTATTTTTTTATTCAGAGGATGTTGGAGATAACCTCAAATGGATCCTAGATTCGAGGAGATTCAGGAAGCGTCACTTCATTTTTTACATATTATACCATTGCACTAGTAGATGGAGACCCTACTTCACATGGTTCATTGGGACAAGTAGGTAGACAACTATAAATTGTTTGTAGGCCAAGAGGATATTAAAATGATTCTTTGAAAACATCCAATATAGCCTCAATGACATTGGGACTAGATTGGCAAGGGCTGAGAAATTTGTAGTCTCCAACTCAGAAACTGAGTCAACAGAGAATGACACCGCTATTGTCATTAATGTTCTGCCATTGAATGTTTCTTCTCTAGTCATCGTCTCTCCTCAAGAAAACTCGATGCCTCTCTCTGTGATTATTATCTCAGATTAATTTTTTTGTATGGATTCTGTAATTGTTATTCCTAAATGGATGTTGACACGATGGCATGGCCTTCCTGGTGTTAGTTTGGTTTTCTCTTCAGAACTTGGAAGGTATTTATTTTGTTTCAGCACCTCACACTTGTTATTTCCTTTAATCAAAAGGAAACAATCGTATCTCCTTTTTTTTCAAGGCTTAGGGGAACAGTTACTTGTTTTGTGGTCTACTTCACTCATTTTCTTGTCATCATCACTAGCTCTATAATGCTTCAAGGCACTGGTGGATATAGTTGAAAGATCAAGCAATTTTTCTCTGTGCTTATGTTCAAGTTTAGCATCTTACTATCTAGCTTGTAATTTGAAGGTTATATGTACACCTGGTTTAGGCACTGGCCTTCTCAGTGAGTCTTTTTCTCAAAGGAACAAGAATGTTATCAATGTAATACTCTCTCATTGATAGTAATCACTTGCAGAAGCTTACAAAAAAAGTGGAAACATAAGAAAGTTTTTTAATTTAAATTATTTTGTTTTTCTTTATATAAACTTCATTCAAAACTATGTTATTTAATATGAATATTGAAATATTTTATTTATAGCTAACAATAAAATATTTTTTGTTATTAGTATATTTTTATTTTAAGTATTACATGCTAACTAAATATATATCATATAATATCAATTATAATATTTTTACATGCCATTGTCAACTCCATATTAAATAGTGAAGGAATTACATCTCTTTAATATTAAAAATTCATTTTTTTAAGCTACGTTCAATTGTAGTATTTCTATATAAAGTGGATGTAAAATATGGTGGAAATTAAAGTATTTTATTTATGACCAACATTGATTTCTTTTTATTTTTACTATTTTTTAATTTGTATTTATAAGTATTATTTTTTTTATTTTTAAACATAACCTTAGATGGAAATATACTATATATAAACAATCTCTCTCTTTATATATAGCTAATAAATTTAATGGATATTATGGAAAAATAATTCTTACTCCAATAACTATTCTTTAAAGTAGATTTTTAATGTATATATATATATATATATATATATATATATATTATATATATATATAACATTTCAGAAAATATTTATAATTAGAGACTTGTGGATATATGTTTTTTACTTTCAAATATTATTGGAGTGTTGTTGTAGCGGCTACAACCACCCTCCAAAGTTTTGGCCTACACCAATTTCAGAGCCTCCCTTGAAGAGTTTCACTTGATGACTGCACACACTCCGGTTCACTCTGTGAGCTCGTGTAAGTCTTTACATTCGCCTTGCTTGTTTACTGCACTCAAGTCTCTGCATGTTGATGTCTAAGTCATGCTTGCGATCGTGTTCTTCTAGTTATGCTCAAATCATTTGCTTCATATTTGTTTGTTGTGTTCGCCATGAAGGCATATGTCGCACTCACACTCGAAGTCACATTCACAGTCGCGCAAGCGTCGTCTCAATCATGAATTATCAATTACGAGTGTCGTGATCGTTGCTTGCACTGTCAATCAGTCATCTTGAACATGAGTGTCATGCGAGTGTGTGTTCGTATGATCATCTACGCATCTTTCGACTATTCACACACTTAGTCATTTTTTATAAAGTACTGGCGACCAGACTCCTCGTTGACAACCAAACCATCACCCTGCTTTCGACTTGATCGACTGTCAGCCAGAACAGCGCAGAAGCACCAAGCTAGTTCTTTCAAGCTGCATTGCCTGCAAGCAACTCAAACAACACTCATGCTAGCCACCCACACAGTTGATCAGCAGTTCATCTCAGAAATTGCTCAGTGCTCATGAGCAGGGCTCCCACTGTCCATCAATCAACTCAGCTCAGAAATTGCGCAGAGATGATCAACAGGCCGACCTCCTGACCTTAGTGTAGTTTTCCCAGCCAGGAGCTCTCAGCAGCAGACTACCTATTCCCTCTTGGAATTGTGCAGTTTCCACTACCAGTGACTTAGCAGCCAACTGGCAGTTCCCTATGGGAATTGCGCAATTCTGGCTGCCAGTGACCCCAGCAGCCAACTGGCAGTCCCTCTGGGAATTGCACAGTTCTGGTTGCCAATGACCCCAGTAGCCAACTGATAGATCTGGGAATTGCATAGTTCTAGCTACCATTCTCCGGAGCAGTTCCCCGGAAAAATTGCACAATCCCTGCCTCCTAACCCTTCATGCAGTGTGGCCCGTTTCTCTGGAAAATTGCGCAAATTTGGCTATCCAACCCTTATTGATTGTTCGTTAT
The DNA here is from genome assembly GCA_000404065.3 of Pinus taeda. Lineage (NCBI taxonomy): Eukaryota > Viridiplantae > Streptophyta > Pinopsida > Pinales > Pinaceae > Pinus > Pinus taeda. The sequence continues at coordinate 102,006 of APFE030229572.1, forward strand.
GGAAAATGCACAGAGCTTTCCTGCCCTGCCCTCTTGTAGCCCGAACGTCCCTCCCAAAATTTGTGCAATTTTTCCTCCCAACTAATCCATACCTTGCAAACAGTCACTATCGACTCAGATTATCTATCTCCATCCTCAGTGACTCTTGTGCAATTTTCATTAGCAGTTGCGCAGAGCCATCATCCCGCATCATAGCCCTACTGCCTCTCTCGGTCACCCGCATCCGAATGATCATGTGTCATGGTAGACTATGAGGTTTTGGATTTGATTTCATCTCATCATGAGTGACTGCAGGTACAGGTACACCAACAAACATGTCAAGATAATGAACGGGATGAACGAAGGGAGCACATGCAGATGGATAGGTTCACCAACAGACGAATGAACAAAGCATGCGAAGTGGACGAATGAACGAAGTATGCGAAGCAGACGAACGCAACAAACATGCACCTTCGAGAACAAGTGAGCATGTCAAGCCTTACAACATGAAAGCAAGGAACAACATCCTAGAGCTTCATCAAGTGAACCAAGGACCATCGAAGACTCTACGCACTTCACAATGCAAAGATGAAGCTATGATACACAATGAAGAAATCCATCACTGAGCAGCACTCTAGCTCGACATGCACTCCAGCGGCAGCATGAATGTACCAGCACTGTCATGTCAAGTCATGAGTCATGTTGCCCACATCTCCAGTATGGGCTTGTTGTCAATCAATGTGATGTAACGTGGAAGTCCAAGAGACCCACTTGTTGAAGATAGAGTCATGCAAGTCAGAAAGTCATGGAATTCAAACAGTGATGAGAGTAGCCAAATAGCCACAAGGGTCAGTTTCACCCTTGGCTATAAATACCCCCCTCATTTGTACATGAAAGGACTTTTCACCTCAACTCCTCCCACATAGCTAGGAGAGTCTGTAATCTTTTCTTTGAGGAGTAAGTAGTGGCTCCAACGCCTCGCTGATGGGGTTAGTGATGTATGGTGTAACGATGTGTCTTGTAACTTTCACTTAATTCAAAAGCCTATCAACAGGCCAGCACATTTTCACACATGTATTGTATTTGTAGTAAGACTAATCTTTAAAACTTGTAATGCATGTTGTTTTAACCATGTGTTCTACATCTGAACTGATTCATTTGTTGTAATGCATAATATATTAATGGAAATGTGTTGTATATGTTGTTAATGTTGTCCCGTCTGTGTCGACTGCTCTGTCGGACATCAGACAGACCTTTCACATGAACCTTGTTGTAACAACCATTTCACTTGTCTCGGACTGATCCATGAGTGTTGTACGTGTTATCTTACATTGTATGTTGTGACTGTCGCATCCAAGTGGACTGCCCCACCGGAAGTTGTGTATGTACTTTGTGTTGTGTGTTCCTAGCCTATTTGGGACTGATCCCTTTCAACCTGGAACTCACCTTCACCTTTTTCCCCTCACAGTGAGGGAACCATTGACACAAGTACACTTACACTCACTAGGCACACGAACCTCACTTCTCTAAGACAAAGAAAACCACTCTCCTGTGCTGACAAGCAAGAGTTGAGGCAAATCCTTAAGAAAATGGCAATTGGGCCATCATACCGTATGGGACTCCCAAACCAAACGGTGTGAGGTCTATTTGGGACTTCATACCGGGGTGATCCCCTGAATATTGGTGAGTCCAGCACCGTCAACATTTCTGGTGCTAGAAGGAAGGCAGCCAGTTGTACATGACTGAAATTCCCCTCGCACTCACTCATCAACCATCTGGTCAAGGCAGTAACTCGCACTCCCTCTCTCACGACTCAATAGTTGGTTACTTCTCACCTCCCAGAATTGAACACGATATTTAATATCAACACCTTCACTCTGTCCGTCCCATCACTCGCCGGTTCGCAAAAGCAGTTGGACTGATCCCAGGCATACAGTATCTTCCATACGCATCTAAGAAGTCAAAAGCCACTCCCACAGGGATTTTTGTATCATCTGTGGAAGAAGAAATCCTTGCTACTCTTGAAGGTTTGGAATAAGCTATTAAAAACAGAGAGGAACCTCCAATCTTCTTTAAAGATGAACAAAGCACTCTTTTGGTCTTGGGATCAAACTTCGGTATAGGAGGTGGAGGGAAGGCAGCAGAGGAAGTGGAGGCGGAGACGAGCCGACATACTAAGATCCAGAACCATCAGATTCCGAAGGAGAGTAAGAAGATGAAGAGGATGAAGAGATGGCTGACCCAAACCTTGAATGGATAACTTAGGGACCATTGGCTCTCCCATCTGTTCTGCACAATATATCGAAGCGAGTAGAGAGAATGAACATCAAGTTCAACCCTGACAGCGCGATGAAGGCAGAAAACCACTTAGACAACTTCTACCTACAATTGCAGACCCTCAAGGTACATTATGACGACGTAGCATGTAGATTGTTTCCATGTGCCTTGGAACGCCTTGTAGTGGCTTGGTATCACAACCTTCCACCCAACTCCATATAGAACTGGGGTTCTTTCAAACATATGTTCCTTGAAAAGTTTGTTGATGATAAGACACTAGCCATGCTACTCAAAGAATTGGGAAGCCTCAAGATGGAGGGAAATAGAAAGTGAAATATTTCAATCAGAGGTTTATGCATATTTTGAACAAGTTTCCAGCAGACACCAAACCTCATGACTCCATCACTGTCGACTATTACATGTCTGCACTTCTAACCACCATTGTGCAGTTCGTCAAGCGAGCTGCAAAGCCAACACTTTTAGAAAGATGTAAAGAGGCTATTGTTGTTGAGAAAGACTTTCTCGCCATTGGAGTCATCAAGGATGATGAATCAACGAAAGGCTCCAAGATGCGAGCAAAAAGCGCCAAGCAATGGTGAGCAAAGGCAAAGACAAGGAAGCAACTGACATTGAGACCCTCACTCACCTTGTCAAGAACTTGACCAGCGAAATGTTTGAACTCAAACAATGGAAGATGGACACATTTGGGAACAATCATCCACCCAAATAGAGACAGGCAAGCAGTGTATCAACCGACTCATCAAGCAACAGCCGGTTCGGTTCCAAATTTGTGCAGAACCTATGTTCCAACTCAATCAATGCCCTAATTCTAAGTATTGTTCCTTCCATGAATAATTTCACCTCCATAACTCTTGTTCAGATTGGAAGCGAGTTTTTACCTTTGTCTGTACTCAGACACTCGATGCGGATGGCAACATGCAGGAGCAGCCGGAAGACACTGATGATAACGAAGAGGTTACACCTGATGAAGCACCAACTTTAGGGCATGTGGTGAATGCATACCAGTTCTTGCAAGTAGTCTCGAATACTAACACCGAGAAGAAACCCCAAAAGTAAAATGATCACCACCATCTTAGGAGTAAAGGGGCTCCCCCTACACTTAAGGAGATGCAAGAGAAGGTGAGATAGCTGATAAAGAAGACCGACCCACCAGCTACTTCAAAGCAACCATTAGGGGGTTTTTGAGGTCTAAAATGGGCCTCCTAAGAAAAATGTACAACCAAAATAACCATTTTAAAAACCAGTAGAATTCAAGATGATGATGTCAACCATGAGGGATGATTCACCATTTTTGGAGTAAAAAAGTAAAAAGATTAAAAAATAATAAAATAATATAACTACTTTTTCAACTCTTATTTTCAACTTATCTCCTTAAGGTTTTACTCAAATTTCGAGCGAGAGTATTTTTTGGATGCAAAATTTGATTCCTCATCTAAAGACTACCCATGTCACATACTTTCGATGGACCCTACTACACAAAAAATGAGAGATACATGAAAAATGTTATTACAATCATGTTTTTCATGTATTTCTCATTTTTCATGTAGCATGGGCCCATCAAAAGTATTCAACATGGGTACTCTTTGAATGAGGAATCAAATTCTTCATCCAACGAGTGTTTCCGCTCAAAATTTGAGTAAACCCATTGGGAGATAAGTTGAAAATACAAATTGACAAATTAATTTTTACTTTTTTCCCTCTAAAATTTGATGATGTAATCTAATCTTATTTTATTATTTCCACTATTATTTTATAATTTCCTTAGGAGGCCCATTTTATACCTCAAAACTCCCCTAATGCAACACAGAGTAATTCTGGGAAAACAGCGGCGGATAAGAGCACATCCATAGGCAGCAAATTGCATAACAATCCGCCGAACAGCACGAGCATCCATTCCACCCCAGACACCTCAGTGATTCTACCACCTCTTGATTACAACATATTCGATGACATGAAGAAAACTTGAGTGAACATCAGTTTGTTCGAGCTAGCCAAAGTCCGGATTCAACGAGATATCCTGCTGCGCGCATTTGAACAAATAGCAACAGACAACGCGACCTCCACCAGAAAGGGAGCAAGCACACCTCCCGGATCACTATCCACTGTGCTCAATACACTCCAGATGGAAGAAGAAAACTCAGGTTTCCCCCCATTCCTTCTTTCATTCGAATTTTTCAACTACAATGCCCACAACTGCTTGGTTGATTTTGGCATGGCATCCAATGTCATGTCGCTCTCCATTGCTAAGAAGATCAATGCACGATGGAGCAAAACATCCACAAGAATCATCCAACTCAATAGAACATCAATACTAGCCATTGGTGAACTTCGAGATGTGGACTATCCCATGATAGTTGAGTCCACCAATGCATCAACATAGTTATTGTAGACATACCGGAAGCATATGGTCTGCTACTCAGCAGAAACTGGTCCAGCAAGCTAGATGGATACTTTTCCACAGACTAGTCTCACAAGTGGATTCTGTATAAGGGTATATGCAACCAAATCCAGGTGTTATCGGTGAGATATATGAAACACAATGTCACTCCCCTTAATGGCGAGAACGAACCATTGGCCTTCACAAAACTCATGTTTGGAAACTGCTTCCTGGAAAAGACATTGAAGTGTTATCTTACACGGCCAACCCCAACCTCATCACACAAGCAGTTGGGACTCCTTCCTCGCCCAACTGATGGTAATGAAACTTGTACAGTTTGTTTTTATGATAGTAGCAGTAATAGCAACAGCGGTAGTAGCAACAGTACCAGCACACCAAATGGTCCATGTACAGACAAGATGTGGTCCATGAGTCTTGACAAATCAATAACACATGATGGCTCAAGGACCGAGCATATTTCAGTCATCCAAAACAATGAACCGTGCGTTATTGAAATTTTTTTGGAGTCCAAAGTCACAAAAAATGATGCTGAAGCACTCGTGTTTAACACGCGAAGGAAAAAAATCATGAATGAATAGAGCAACCTAGGAACCCACCATGATCTGAAGATGGCCAATCTCGGTGCAAGCTACACACTGCAGCAGCAACCAACTGTTGACCACTTGATCGAACAATACTAAGATGGGTCTGCAGGAGTAGATGATGACCTGAGTACCCATTGCACCCAAGCAATCCAACATGAGATTCCATGGAAAGGAGGAGACAAGCCATTGCAGCTAAGAACAGGAAACACATACATGTTGTTTGTCCTCCTTTTGCCAAAAAGATGGACTAACATTTCAAGTGTTTGGATTACTTGCAAAGTTCGTCATCATACTTGGTTTTCTAATTCAAATCCTGCACGTAAGAAATCTGGGAAGATCCCTTACGCATTGACTTCAAAAACTTGAATCCTTCCCAAAATAAAAACAACTACCCTGTGCCATCATCCGAGCCCATGTTGCACACAGTACCTCAAACAGTGGTGTTGTCTTCACTTGAACGGCTTCTGGAATGCCACCAAGTTCCGATAGCGGAGCCCAGTGGTCCAACATTGGTCCACGAGAAAATTGACTCACACACCTATCATTTGCAATCACTTTATGGGAGGATTGATAATATTCATGTCAGACGGCCAAGTCCTGAAACATTAGTTCAATAGGTCGAGTTGCGCCCGTGCCTTGTACATAGTGTATTTGCCGTGTTGTTTCATTTGGTTTGTTTTTCTTATTATCTTTTCTTTTTCTTGTTTTATTCTTCTTACTATTTTTGTTCACGTGCATTTTGTTTTTTTGATATATTACTATTTTTGTTTCCGGAAATAAGTGTTGCTGACTACTATGTTTTGGCTTTTGAATAGAGTATGTCGCTGAAATTTGAAGAGACTTGTGACACTACAACACTTAGTCGGTCTTGTGTCCATTTTCTTTGTGCTTGGTTACAATCTTTGGCCAATGAAATCTTGACATAAAATACGAACCATCTGTAAGGGAAGATTTGGTCCAACCATGAACCTGTGTCCACACTAGGAAACCCCATGCCTGTACTCAGCCATATGCTTTGTTTGTTGAAGCTAATCCAATTAGTAGAAATGGAGAAGGGGAAAAATCTAAACGAGCAAACCTATGTCAAAGGTCTTACATGATTCTCTGAAGGAACAACCTCTTCTACTCTCAATAAGGCGGGATCCCTCTTCCACCCCAAAAATAAACAAGTGTCTATGCACATTTCTCTTTAAAAAGACAAAGGCGAAAGAAGAAAAAGGCTTCCTGCGCAGAGAGGTGAAGCATGCAACTCCACTTGGGTACTAACCAGGCTCACTGGCAATGGAGCAATGTGTGTGTTCCTGCGTGACTCTACCGGGGTACTGTCCAGGCCTACTAGCATCAAAGCAACACCAAAGATGAAAACTTATACTATGAAAATCTTCAACTCGCGAGCTAAACTACCCTTCCCGGATTCGAAACATTGAGATCTAAGCTGAACTTTTGATTGTGTTTGACTGAGTCAGCAAAGGGCGAACCATGTATGTCCATGGGGTAAGTGGAGAAACTAAAGTAACATGCACAGCGATTCAATACTCCCCAAACGACCAAAGCCCTGTGCTACCATGAACCGAAATAGAGTTGGATTTCTACCAGTCTGTCGCCAAGTGTTGTAGCAGCTACAACCACCCTCCAAAATTTTTGCCTGCACCAATTTCGGAGTCTCTCTTGAAGAGTTTCACTTGATGACTACACACACCTGGGTTCACGGCGTGAGCTCATGTGAGTCTTTACATTCACCATCACACAAGCGTCGTCTCGATCATGAACAATCAATCACGAGTGTCCTGCTCGTCACTTGCACCATTGGTCAGTCATGTTGAACATGTGTGTTTGATGGTTTGGTCAGTTCGTCATCAAGTCATTGGAATGTGTGTTCGTATGATCACCTACGCCTCTTTAAACTGTTCACACAATTAGTCATTTTTGTTGAAGTCCTGGCAACCATACTCCTCACTGACAGTCGGACCATCACCCTGCTTTCGACTTGATCAAATTTCAGCCAGAACAACGCAAAAGCACCAAGTTAGTTCTTTTAAGATGGGCTGCCCACAAGCAACTCAAACAGCACCCATGTTGCCCACCCAAACAGTCGACCGGTTGTTCATCTCAGAAATTGTGCAATGCTCATGCACAGGTCTCCCGCTGCCCATCAGTCAACTCAGCGTAGAAATTGCGCAGAGATGATCAACAGGTCGGCCTCCTGACCTTAGTGCAATTTTCCCACCAATGACTCCCGGTAGCAAACTGCCTGTTCCCTTTGGGAATTCCGCAATTTCTGCTACTAGTGACTGAGCAGCCAACTGGCAGTTCTCTTTAGGAATTGTGCAATTCTAGTTGCCAGTGACCCCAGCAACCAACTGGAAGTTCCCTATGGGAATTTTGCAGTTTTGGATGCCAGTGACCCCAACAGCTAACTGGAAGTTCCCTCTAGGAATTGCATAGTTCTCGCTGCCAATCTCCCAGGCAATTCCCTGGAAAAATTGTGCAATCCCTGCCTATTGACCCTTCATGCAGCCCGAACTGTTCCTCTAGAAAATTTCACAAATTTGGTTGTCCAGCCCCTACTAACTGTTCGTTTCGAAAAATACGCAGAGCTTGTCTGCCCTGCCCTCCTACAGCCAGACTGTCCCTCCCAAAATTTGCGCAATTTTTCCTCCCAGCTGAGCCAGACCTTGCAGATAGTCGTTGTCAACTCAGATTGTCTGTCTCCATCCCTCAGTGACTCTTGCACAGTTTTCATCAACAGTTGCCCGGATCCATCATCCCACATCACAGCCCTGCTGCCTCTCCCATTCACCCGCATATGAATGATCATGTGTCATGGTAGACTAGGAGGTTTTGGATTTGATGTCATCTCGTCATGAGTGACTGCAGGTACATGTACACCAACAAACATGTCAAGACGATGAACGGGATGAACGAAAGGAGCACATGCATATGAACAAGTTCACCAACGGACAAATGAACGAAACATGTGAAGCAGACGAACGAACGAAGTATGTGAAGCAGACGAACGCGATGAACATGCACCTTCACGAATAAGTGAGCCTATCAAGCCTTCCAACATGAAAGCAGGGAACAACATGCTAGAGCTTCATTAAGCGAACCAAGGACCATTGAAGACTCCACGCACTTCGCTATGCAAAGGTGAAGCTATGATACACCATGAATACATCCATCACTCAGCATCATTGTAGCTCGACATGCACTCCAGCAATAGCACGAATGTCCCAGCATTGTCATGTCAATTCATGTCAAGTCAAGTCATGAGTCATGTTGCCCACATTTCCACTATGGGTTTGTTGTCAATCAATGTGATGTAACGTGGAAGTTCAAGAGACTCACTTGTTGAACATAGAGTCATGTAAGTCAGAAAGTCATGGAAGTCGAATGGTCATGAGGATATTTGAATAGCCACAAGGGTCAGTTTCACCCTTGGCTATAAATACTCCTCTCATTTGTACATGAAAGGACTTTTCACCTCAGCTCCTCCCACATAACCAAGAGAGTCTGTAATATTTTCTTTGAGGAGTAAGTAGTGGCTCCAATGTAATGATGTGTCTTGGAACTTTTGCTTAATTCATAAGCCTGTCAATAGGCCAGCACGTTTTCACACATGTATTGTATTTGTTGTAAGACTGATCTTTAACACTTGTAATGCATGTTGCTTTCACCATGTGTTCTGCATCTGAACTGATTCATTTGTTATAATGATTGATCTATTAATGGAAATGTGTTGTATATGTTACTAATGTTGTCTCGTCTGTGTCCATTGATCTATCGAACATCAAATAGACCTTTCACATGAACCTTGTTGTAACAATCATTGCACTCGTCTCGAACTAATTTGTGAGTGTTGTACGTATTATCTTACCTTGTATGTTGTGGCTGCCGCATCCGAATGGACTACTCTGCCAGAAACTGTGTATGTCCTTTGTGTTGTGTGTTCCTAGCCAAGTTGGGATTGATCCCTTTCAACCTGGAACTCAGCTTCGCCTTTTTCCCCTCACAATGAAAGAACCATTAACACAAGTACACTTACACTCACCAAGCACACAAACCTCACTTTTCGAAGACAAAGCGAACCACTCTCATGTGCTGACAAGAAAGAGTTGAGGCAAATCCTTAAGACAATGGAAACCAGACCATCATACCGGATGGGACTCCCACACCAAATAGTGTGAAGTCTAGTTGGGACTTCATACCGAAGTGATCCCTTGAATGTTGGAAGGTCCAGCACCGTCAACAAGTGTGTATTAACATTTTAATGTGTAAAATGTGAACCATAAATAAAATATTTCAATGTTAACTATGTATATATTATATAAGTTCTTTTTTAAGAGAGATTTGTAATTCATTCATTTTTTAATATAGAATTGACATGTAATATTTTAAATATTAATAGCAAAAATTATATATATAAACATGTAACATTTTAAAAATACTTATTACAAAAATAATTTTATATAGTCTTTTGAAGATACGTTTTCCATTTCCAATTTTCTTTTTGTTAAGCTTGGTAGGACCTCATTTTTCTATTGATTTTAACAAGAAATTGCAACCAATTCTAAAATTTGTTAGGTGTCGTCAACTTTCCCTGTGGGAAAACAACTCTGTTGGCCACCTAACAGCATGGTATGCCATCCAAAAACGATACATTTTAAGTATTTCTATCCAAGCTACATATGATTGTATTCCCATATTTATCCCTCTATCTACTTGCCTACTAACATAATTGTAATTATAAGTAAAAGCAAATGCTATTTGCATCAAAATCTACAAAAAGATAGAGACATTGTTTTACTGACCTGCTTCCTCTATTAAGGCAGATTCAATTGGAGCCAGGTCTTTTGCATTCAACCCTGGGAATTCATCTGCTGGAAGTATGCATGGCAAATGATTTTCGATTCACTGGAGGTGCCCATATTGCTTCTGCATTTGAAACATGAGTTTTTGGAAGTCCTTTTTGTAGTCTGGGGGTATCTGCACTGCAGCAGCCATATTTAGAGCAAATTGTTCCAAAGCCTTGCCTAGGATTCCCTTCATCGACCAGTAGAGGAAAAGAGTGCGTTTGAATTGGATCACTCAGCTTTGGGTGTGCCCTGGGTCAGGCACTAAGACCCGGCAGCGTTCAACTTCGATTTCCGTAGAACCTGCCTGACGGTTCAGGTCTTCCTCCCACTTCTTTATCAGCTTTCGTATTTCTTCATCTTTGCCTTCATGATAGGCTTTTGCTACTTCGTTGATGATATTAACAGTCAGCTTACAACCTCTCGGCTTGCCCCCAGGGTTGTTGGGTTCCCCTTCCTCTTGCTTTCCCTTGTTTTTTTGGCCTCGGCCTCGGCTATGCAGGGTTGGGCTGTGAGATTTAGCTGTCACACGAACTATGTTATTCCACTTCTTGCAAGGTGTTCGGTGGCAGTGGATGCTCTCCAGAGGAGTGAGCCCTTGGCCTTCATAATGCCCAAAACTATTTCCAACTTTACCATTACAGAGAGCAACAAGCATACATAAAACCTGAAAGAATCTCTTACCAGCCATCCAAGGTTCAGAACATATTTTAATGTAATTTCCAAAAGCAACACATGCCAATTCAAACTCAGAAAATTGTGGTTGCCAAGCACTTGGCTCCATATATTCCACCTTGCTTGAGTGTGACTCGAAGGAATAACCACCCCATGCTGATAGAATATTACAACCACAACAATATCTCCATGCAGCCGATTACCCTGCTCTCCCTCAACGCAATTTCCCGTAGACTTCAAGCACCGTTCATACATAGGCTTCGCTATAATTACCCAATTCTTTGTCAGGTTAGCCCCACTCAATTGTGGAACCGAGGCCACATTTCTAATGAGCAAGCTACTCTTTATGGTTACAGGGATTCACCCGTCCCCCTAGCATAAACCATTTCCCAAGGCCATTCGGCTAAAAACCCAGCGGGTCGCATGCATGTAATTCCCCAACCCTGCCTACCCTCCCTACAAATCCACCTTGCATTCCAGGCTAAGAAAATCCCTTATAAGGACATCCATATGCCAAATTTCATAGAAATGGTGGTGCCTCCCGGCCAATTCCATATATAGACCCCCCGACTCGATGCAAACCTAGACAGTGCAAGACCTAGACTCTTAGAACCCCACTGAATTATGCCCAGCCAGCCTAGAATGTAAATCCAATATACTTTTAGCATTACAAAAAGAGATATGGAGTAGACAACATACCAATTCACCCACGCATTGCCTGTTCGAGCTCACCCATGGTCCATCCACTCTCTACAGCTGTGAACTCCTTGCAACCTACAAGTTTCCAACCTCATGCAATCACCCAACACCTCACAGTAGAATTGAATAGGCCTCCAGCCGCCACCCACATACATATTTCTCTTCCATCTTCCTGACGAGACCTTGCCAACCTTGCCACGCATGTGGAGGTTGTTGGGTTGTTCTTTCGAGGCCCTTCCCATTAAAACAGTTGATTGCATCGAGATTCTCGTACGCACCCTGATCGGGGATTTTGTTCCAGTGCCAATAGATTGCATGAGTTGTTTGCCTTATCCTAGTTGAGAATTTCATCTAGTGGTTTCAACCTATCTTCCTTTTGTTGTGGAGGCCATATCAATTCAAGGGGTTCGGTTTGGTGAGAACAACCCCAATTTGTCAGGAAATCCGCTACATGATTTCCTTCCCTCCTTACATGCTTTGTGATTACATAGTTGAAATTATTTATTAGCTCCTCCAGCTCCTGCACCACCCTTGCAGTTCTCCAACTGTGACTAAGCTTATCCCAATTAGTCCCCTGGCTTAGTTTCCGGAGAGTGATGATTACAAGTTAGGAGTCCCCCTCCACTATTATTTTTATGTGTCCCATTGTAATAGCTAGGATTAAGCCTTTACAGGCTCCTGTGAATTCCACTTCATTGTTGCTTTCTTGTCCACAGTAATCTGCATGTATAATTGTGGTCTCGGCTCTGTGATCCCTGACTAACCCATCGAACCCCGCAGAACCCGTGTTTCCTTTCGAAGCACCATGAAAACTTATTTTAATGAATCCCTCAGGTGGGCTAGTGAAGGTTTGAGTTGATTCCACTTCTTACCTTTTACTCCATTGTCATGTAAGGTGACAATCTCTTGCATCGGACTCTCTGTTTCCCAAAATTGTTGTGGATTGTCCGAGAAACTCTTTAGAAGTCTTTGATGAATATCATGTTGTTCTGTAGACCAGTTGGGATCAATCCATGCCAATTGTTTTGGTTTATTTTCTGCTCTGGCGTCATAAAATTGTAGGACTTCTTGCCAATCGTTTGAATCTTTTAATGGCCTCCTGGTTCCTACTCTTTTTTGACTATTCTCATGCCTAGCTTCTGAATTTGCCAAAAACAATCTAGGTACAGAGATAGCTTTCTTTTTTAAATTAATAACCAGCTTATCCTGGCTGATTGTAACGGGTAGCACAAAGTTTAGAAACGGCATTCCCAACATTAAGCTTGCTGAGGGATCATAATGCTAAATTGCTGAAATTTTGATAATACTCCCCCCAACTTTTAAAGACACATTGTCTACATAATGTGTGAGGCTCACATATCCTCCAATGGTTTCTGAAATCAGTATGTTTTTTAATGGTTTCCACAGAGGTTTGAACAAATATGGTCTTGCCAAGTTATTTGATCCTCCAGTATCAACAAATGCGTCTACTGAAATCCACTCATTTTTAACTTGCGCTTGAACTGGAATATAAATAAGACTATTGGTTTTGACAATCTTTTTCAATAATGTATTTTCTCTTTTGACCTCTGGTTGTGGCAAACAGGTTGAAGTCGTTGTTCTTTTTTCATATGGATAGAAAGAATTCAGATGAGGCAAAGGTGATACAGAGCACTTACCTTTGTCCTTTGTAATTGATATTGTACTTAACAATTCATCATTTGAATTATATTCTGTTTCACTTGTCAATTCAGTGTCTGAACAACTCTCCTCATCACTGTAACGTTGTTCACTTGAAAAATCACTCTCTGTACAGGATGGACATAAATTCATTTTTTGTACATTTTCATTATCTTCTTCAACATCTGAAACTTCAGTAAGAATATATACATCTAAAATTTCATCATCTGACTCTACAACTAACCAGTCATCTTGAAATTCTTCAATATCTACACATGCTTTGAGTTTGCTAGATGAACTCTGGGAGCACTTTCTTGCAAAGTGTCCTTTTTTACAGATGAAACAACAATTGTTGTTTCGTGGCTTTGTCCTTTTCTTCAAAAATCTAAATCTTTTGAAAGGCTTCTTTCGGTTAGATATTCTTTTGGGTTTGAATCTACCATACCTTTTGGTTTTCTTCTTTGTCTTGAAAGGAGCCCATGGTAGTACTTTTTTACAAACATCCGAACTGGGTGTGATGTCATGTACTTTCTTCTGCCAGCATAAATATTTTACCTTTTCTGAAACTCTAAACAGAAGATCAGCCCAATAAATCTGATCTAGACTTTTCATTTGTATTTCTAGATCCTTCATCACAAGATCTCCCAAATTTCCTGGTAGCTTTGATAAAAATAAAATCTTTTGAGCAAGATCATTGGTGAGACTAGCTTTGAATACCTTAGCCATATAATCTTTACTAAATTGATCTAAGTATTTTAGATCTTTCAGTTCCATGCGGCTAAGCTGAGTTATAATTTGCTTTTTCTCATCTACTGGTTCTGGCACAAATTGTGTTTTCAACAATATTTCTAGTGTGGACAGTCCAGCTTCCATGACTACTCTTCTTTCTTCATCTGATGGTCCCATCCACCAGTCATAAACAATTACAGTCATCCTTTTCTCTACTAGAATCATAATGGATAAATTATCCAATTTTGTAGTGACCTGCATCTGGTATAATGCTCCAATCTAGATTCTGATAGATTCCCGTGGATTTGAAGAATTATCAAGATCTAGTATATAGCCACTAGTATTGGTTGCAAATAGGTCTTCTTCGATTCTAGGATATTTAGTGACATCTTTCAGAATATGAGCTTTATTCTGATTGTTTATTGACGGGAAGACGAAGGACGGGAATCTAGAGGCAGCTTGCTCTAGGGTCATAACTTTCTTCTTCGACTCAAAGAGTTTATCAATTTTGAATGATTTCATTGGTTTTGTCTCACTGGTTAATTTCCCAGTGTCTCTGGAAGTTCCTTCTCCTGCACTAGAGGCAGTGGTTTCTCTCTTATCTTCTTCTTCTTCTAAATCCCAAAAATTGGGTGTGGACATATCTACATGAAATTTAGGAATTTGTTTGGCCTTCTTTTTCTGTTTCCTTTTTCTCCTCTCTTCTCTTTCTCTATTTTCTGCCTGTTGCTCATCATAAAACAACTTAAGGTTATCATTCATCATATCTGCTTGTCGTCCTAGATCATCTAGAACATCTTCTGCATGTGAGCACCAAGTGGTCAGATAGTTTCCTACCTGATAAACTTGATCCATATCATTCTGGTTCTGAGAATTGTGTTCTAGCAATGGAGCACAATCTGCTCTTGTAGGTGGCTGTCTGGTTTGAGATGAGGAAACACAAAACTTTGTTTTGGGTGGCCACTTTCCTCCTTTAACAAATCTCCTATTAGCAAACTAAAATTCTTCTACGGGTGGAAAAGTATTTACATGAGTTTTGAACATCTTATTTACTGCAAAAAATGGATTTTCCTCTGGTATGTACAATTGATTATCAGACTGGGATGTACTGGTGGAAGGTTCTTCTGGTATGGAAACTTGTCTATAAAAGGCTCTTCTTCCACTATGATGGATTGGTTCTTCGACTGGTAGTACATGATTTTCTGGTAAGACTATTGGCCTGGGAATTCTGGATTGGTTAGGATTATGAATTATCTTAACACAACCATCTGCAATAGTCATCCTCTTAATCATACTCTTTGTATTGTCTGCGGCCAATGATTTGTACTGAACATACCAATCACTAGGTAAGGATTCCTTATCATAATGCACACCTTCAATTTGTGCATTTCCTACTCCTACTGTGACATCCTTTAACACCAACTGTTTCAACTTTGGATGCATAGTATTAGTTAACTGGAAGGATGTTTGAACTATTACAGATAAAAATTCACTATCATCTACCATAAATAGTCCTTGTACTCCTATCAAGGCTTTCCAACAGTCCTTAAGATGAACATCTGTAAGACTGATAGCATAATCAGGGAAGATTGTTCCATGCTGACAACCCGATGATAGATTTCCCAATATAGTTCCTATTCGGGCATGATCATATGTGTTGTTAGTGTCATTCTTTCTAGCCTTCCTCCAGTGATCAAATATGCTCTTACAAAGTGGTCTCAGAGTGTCAAGGTCAAATTTTTTCTTTTCAAAGAGTTTTCAAGCAAAATTTGGTCACTAGGCATTAGGTCTAGGGTTTGCTTTATGCTCCTTCTAAAATTGCCCAAATGCCAATCTATGTCATCATTCAGCTGAGTCTATCATCATTCATAGGGTTTTCATTATCATGTCAGTGTCTAATGAGTCATTTTACATCTTGTTCATGCTTCAGTGGTGCCTTGGCAAGTTCATTTCCTCTCCTAGGGTTTGACCAATTTCTCTGACGTAAACCCATTAGCAAAACTTGTATCAGATGTTCATACACCTTCCCCTTCCTTAAGTATCTTATCAACACTTCCCATCACGAGGATCCCCCAAATTCTTCATTTTTGCACAAACCCTAGTTCTAGCTACAACCTGGCATTTTCTAGGTTGGGCCGTTGTTCTTGCCCTTTTGACCCTTTCCCCTCACTCAATCTCTGAGATTCCAACTTTTTCCCTGCTTGCCTTAACATCCCTCCCTACTCCCAAAATTTCCCCAAGAAGTTTAGAAGCCCCTATACCCTTATTTCGCTTCATTTGACAAAAATTCCTTGTTTCACACATCTGGCAAGTTTCACTCAAATGATGTTTCAAAGCAGTCAAAGATGAATTTTGGAAAACTGAGAGAGGTTTTTGTCCACAACATGCCAAATAAGAAAAACCTCCTTCACTTTTTACACAGGTGTCATGGTTTGAGAGAAATGTCAAGAACTCTGTTGCCTCAGGAGAATCAAAGATACCTCTGAAGTGATCTTGGAAAAATCAAGTTTTCTCCTAGCTTGGTTGGCCAAATGATTTGTTGGATGGGTAAAATGATAACTAGACTCAAATACCTTTCCAACGAGCCCACTTTTGCTCAATTCTGACACCGGGAAGGCCTTCAAACAGAGTTGCCAATGTGCGAGACCTTTTGAGAGGCTTGCGCGACCTTCTGGGCAGTGCGAGACCTTTTGAGCGCCCCTCCACAGTGCAAAAATATAACTGGCGCGACCTTCTGGGTAGTGTGAGACCCTTTGAGCGGCCTGTGAGACCCATTGAGCTGTCTTGCGGCAGACTTCAAAACAATTGCCCAATCTTCCTTCAAGTCATCGAATTTGTTCAAGGTAGGCTCTTTACACATCATTTTTGTGGTTGGTGATGGATGTAAGCCCTCATGCTATGATTTTAACCTCAAATCATGCAAGTGAAAGGACATTAGGTGGCTGCAATGTTAATGAACAAACTGTGCTAGGCTTTGTGTTGTTTCAAGCTATTTTTCCCTTTGGTTTGTTTCCCTCCTTTCCCTTTCACTCACACTTATAGGTTCATCCCTTTTCCCATATTATTTTATAAATGAAATGCAAATGCTAGAGGAGGAAAAGGTGCTTGATGAGTTGTGGAGGATTCGTAGTGACCGAGTCCTAAACCGAAGGAGGCCCGATGATCCATTGTCTGCTGAGCGAGAATCCATGCTCATCCAGGTGAATGCACATTTGGAGAGGCTGTTGGCTAAGGCCAACCAAGAGAAGAAGCTGTTGAGAAACATGAAAAATCACTATTGGGCGAGGATGCATGTTTGCAAGGCCAAAATGAAAATGCTCCAAGGACGGTTGGCCAAAGCACAAAAACGAAAGAAAACACCCGATCCACTCCAAATTTTGGCCAAAGCCTCTTTGACTGAGCATGGTACTTGATTGGGGACTCCCAGCCCAAATTTCAAGAAATTTGGAGAAAATTTTGTCATTTGTGAATTTTTTGTGCAATTTACAGGTTTTGGCTTCTCAAAATCTCACCCCCGGTGAGACCCTTTGTCATCGTAGCTTCGTTTGGAAAAAACTCAGCATTTTTGGATTTGGCATGAAAAGTTACACTTGCTCATCCATTAGTAAGAAATTTCATCGAGTTCTGGGCCTCCAAAAGGTCAAAATGCATGCAAAATTTGACTTTCTGCCCCTTTTTTGAGTTGCAGAAACCAGTTTTTGGAGAATT
>APFE030229572.1:122505-149566 GCA_000404065.3 Pinus taeda
TTTTCTCCTTGACCATCCATCTCAGCTAAAGGCATCAGCACAACCTCCTACCTTGCCCCAAAGGCCCACCTGCAAAAACTGAGCTCAATCCCCGCACCCTGAATTGCACTCCCTCCAATTGCCACCAAAACCCCCAAAAACTTTAAATCAACCCTCCTTATCAGTTTACTAGCCTAATATCAGTGTTTCTAATTGGTCATCTCATCCTATTGAAAAATCCACCGAGTTTGACCGGAGAGAGCCTTCTCCTGCCTCGTAGGGCTAGCTACGAGGCTGAATGGTTTGATGTAGCCTTGAGATTTGTCTATCTCAACCTAGGTGAAATTTCAAGTGCTAACATGTGTTATGCCTTGTATCAAATAACTCTGATATACAAGGAGTATTTAATCCATGTCTGAACAATGGGGCTAGACCGATTCTAATTGCTCCAAAATGTAAGTAATAGAATCTTCCTTCAACAGCATATTTTCGAAACTTTTTGATTTCATCTTCTAAGAATAAATTTAAACCTACTATCTATACAGACGGACCTTTAATTCTAACTTTGAGCTCAACTTCTTTGAAGTAATATTTCTTTGAAATTTTGAACATAATAGGGACTGGATAAACTTCTTTAGTATTCAATGCAGGCAGGTTCTAGTTCTCAAGGTCCTCGACTTTCTCATGTTCATTTACTTCAGACTCAAGGGATCTATTTTCTACTTCAGATATTGATCTCTTATCAATGGTAGAAAAGGATCTCAAGAAGTTGGTCATGATGAACTGATACAATTCTATTCCAGAAGTCGACTGAAGGAGCTTTTATCTACTCAGCACAATGATAAACAAAGATGCTTTTTGAAGGCTTCCTGGCTTTCTTCAAATTCTGTCTATAGAATGTATTTCGTCCAAGAATAGATCTAACTTTGACATCCAAGGAACGAGGGGTGGCTCTAATGCCAAAACAGAGACGATACTAAAAACAAAGACTTAAAGCTTTTATGCATGCGGAACTCAGAGACTTAAAACAGAGACTTAAAGCTTTTATGCATGCGGAACTCACTTTTAATTAAAGTCGCAGCTTTTCCAATCAACAAATCTGATACAAATATCCTATCCTCAGGCGACCATGCGCGAGTCACACGACCTCTCTCCACAGGTCTTCTAAACAGATATAAGACTAAAATCAGAGACTTAAAGCTTTTATGCATGCGGAACTCACTTTTAATTAAAGTCGCAGCTTTTCCAATCAACAGATCTGATACAGATATCCTATCCTCAGGCGACCATGCGCGATTCACACGACCTCTCTCCACGAGTCTTCTAAACAGAGATGAGACTAAAAACAGAGACTTAAAGCTTTTATGCATGCGGAACTCAGAGACTTAAAACAGAGACTTAAAGCTTTTATGCATGCGGAACTCACTTTTAATTAAAATCGCATCTTTTCCAATCAACAGATCTGATACAGATATCCTATCCTCAGGTGACCATGCGCGAGTCACATGACCTCTCTCCACGGGTCTTCTACTCTCCAACGCCTTACAGCTCAAACCTCTTTCGAATACAGGAACTATCCTCAGACAGGCGGCCCAGTGGGCTTCAATATTAATAAAAGAAAACATAATACACAAAGATTGTTACAACAGAGATGTCTCAGAGTTCATTACTCACAAGTTCTCTCACTTGAACGATGATGTGAACTTCTGAAGACCCTTTCTCAAATAGACTCCTAAAGAATCTAAACCTATCTAAGTAATGACATCATAAAAAAATTATTGAGGGTCCTGTCGGTATTTCTTTCACCGATGGTGTCTACTCAATATCTTCTAGTACAAGGAATCCTGCTACAACATGTGATCATATTATCACATTGCTAGCAAAAGATTCTACCAGGGTCCCATCGGACTCTTGTTTTCCCACATGTCTTCTTCTGACGATCCTGGAGACGGTTCGTATTCATCAATTATTCTCTGGTGGTGGATGTCCATCAATCGGTTGTATTCTTCGTCGATTCCTTCATTTGGGTCCTGAGCATTTGTCAGTTCATAGTTTCCTTTCGGTGGAATTATTGTTCTGCGGGACGCTGTTGATGATGATTCTCCCTTTACAATATTCATTTTTATCTTGTGGAGGCCCGGCTGCTGAGGTGTATGCATCAATTCTTGCTTTTCCCACTTGTTCAAAAAAGGCAAAGCACTTATCTCAATATCAAGAAAGGAATCTTTAAAAGCCTTTCGGATTGCAGGTGATCTCTGTACTGCCAGCTCAATGCCATCTAACAGTTCCCATTTAAAGATTTGGAACATGTTGGTGGAGCTTTCAATAGCATGTTGGATCCATAGTCTACAGTTTTCATTTAAAACATCTCGATGCTGCCATCCGAGCTCAAAAATCATTGATGTGCATATTCTTTTGGAAATCATTAAACTAATTATGTGAATGACATTATTATTCCAGTTTGGAGAAAGAACTGAAATAGTAACTAACGCCTTTTCGTTAACTGCAAATTTTAAAACTTTAGGCTGTCCATGTAAGTCATTCATTTTGTTAAGAATTTGGAGCTTCTCAACCAACCTTAGATTTCCAAACTCATGGAACCAATTGGCATGTTGTTTGATTAGTTCTTGGTTGTTACCAGCTTCTATTTCACTAATCCTTTCATGACTAAACACCTGAGCAAATGGATTTGGATTTATGCTTTCTCTTAGTCTCAAACTATGAGAATCCCAAGGAAAAGCAAATGTTCGTATTGTAGTGACCTTTGGATACATTGAGACACTCTGGTAACTTGTATTTTTCTGCACACTCCTTTAATTTCCCAATCTGCAAAATTTTCAAAGATCTCATACTGGGGAAATGTATCAGTGACTGCATAATTATCATCAACTCTTTATAAGGAGGAGGCTTCAAGTTCTTCGAAAATATCAGATACTAGGAACTTTATTAACTCTTCCTTGATGGGAATTTCTTCGAGATCCAAAATCTTTGCACCTGTATAAATGCTTAGTGCAAAATCAACACTACCAATGATTTGATAATAATTTAGAATCCTGAGTGTCCAGATCATTTCTTTAGTAAACACATTAGACCATAAATCACATAAACTCCTAAAGAAAAGTTTTAATTTCATATTTGGCAAAGGGAAAACTTTTACCTAATTGTCGTCTAGGGAGATGCCCAAATTCTTTGATTGCCAAGCTTGGCACTTTCTTATCCACATGTTTCTTCTTAATCTCAATTCTACCACCTTTTTTATCTCTTCTGCAACAAATCCTGAATGATTTTCAAGAATTCGAAATCTATCTACAAAGGTGGAAAAATTATCATCTTTTGGAGATTTGCCTAGAATTTCAAAAACTGAATATTTACAAGTTATAAACATCTTATTCATGTCTCTAGTTAATGAATTTATCAAAAAATTAGAATTTCCTGGAATCCATTCGACTTCAAAGTCGAACTGCTGAAACCAAATCTGCCAGGTAAAATCCTGCCTTTTGCAATTTGCCTTGAAATCTTTGCAGATAAGAAATATTTGTAATTCCTGGAGTCTGTTCTAATTAGAAACTTGACTGGAGTGAGATATACCTCAAAACACTGAATCCCATTAAAAATAGCCAAAGTCTCATTTTCAGCTATGAAGTAGTTCTTCTGGCTTGGTGTGAACTCACCAGAAGCATATCCACACAATTTCTCTTCGGTGTTACCTTCACTGTCTTTTCCTTGTTCTAGAAGTACAGCTGCGCAAAAATCTAAAGAAGCATTAGTCTGTAAAATAAGTAAACCATCACCTGGTGGCTGAAGTCTCAGCAGAGGCTGACACTCTTCCTTTAGCTTTTTCACTGCTTCAGTCGCTTCCTGTGACCATCCTTGGTTGTTGTGTCTTCTAATTAGGGTTGTTTTTTCTGACAAGTTTGGAACGTATTTGTGAAGATAATTCAGCACTCCCAAAAATCTCTGAATTGTCTTTGTGTCCTTCAATTCATCAGGAAATTGTGTTAATTTGGTTAGCACATGGAGTTGCATCTGAATAGCACCGTTAGCAAAATTAATCCCCAAAAAATCAATGCTATCCTGAAAGAAGGACATCTTCCTTTCTGACAGAACTATCCCATGTTGATTAACTTCTTTAAGAAAAACCTCTAAATGCTCTAAATGAGTATGTACATCTGGACTATAAATTAATATATCGTCTATGTATGTCACAATAAAATCATGTTTTGCAAAAATATAATTCATTCTTCTCTGGAAGAATGCAAGAGCATTTTTTAGACCAAACGGAACTACTTTCCATTGATAAAACCCGGCTGGACAGATGAATGCATTTTTGTGTCGGTCCTCTGGCTGAATCTGGATTTGATAATATCCTGACTTCATATCAAATTTACTGAACACCTTATCATGCTAAATCTTCTGCATAACTGCTTCTGGCTTCGGCAATGGATAATTAAAATTCTGAGTTATGGCATTAAGAGGTTTGTAATTTATAACCATCCTCGACTTACCTCTT
Source organism: Pinus taeda (assembly GCA_000404065.3). Classification (NCBI taxonomy): domain Eukaryota; kingdom Viridiplantae; phylum Streptophyta; class Pinopsida; order Pinales; family Pinaceae; genus Pinus; species Pinus taeda. The sequence continues at coordinate 126,995 of APFE030229572.1, forward strand.
ACAATCTCAGAATGGTTTCTTACTAGAAATGCAGAACAAGCGTAATGAGATTCACTGTGCTCAATAAGCTACATTTTTAGTAGCTCTTGAATCTTATTCTTAATTTCTTGCTCATCAGCGGGTGTGCAGAGAATCATCTTACCTTTTACTCCATTGTCATGTAAGGTGACAATCTCTTGCATCGGACTCTCTATTTCCCAAAAATTGTTGTGGATTGTTCGAGCAACTCTTTAAAAGTCTTTGATGAATATCATGTTGTTCTGTAGACCAGTTGGGATCAATACATGCCAATTGTTTTGATTTATTTTCTGCTCTAGCCTCATAAAATTGTAGGACTTCTTGCCAATCGTCTGAATCTTTTAATGGCCTCCTGGTTCCTACTCTTTTTTTACTATTCTCATGCCTAGCTTCTGAATTTGCCAAAAACAATCTAGGTACAGAGATAGCTTTCTTTTTTAAATTAATAATGAGCGTATCCTCGTTGATTGTAACGGGTAACACAGAGTTTAGAAACGGCATTCCCAACATTAAGCTTGTTGAGGGATCATAATGCTGAATTGCTGAAATTTTGATAATACTCCCCCCAACTTTTAAAGAAACATTGTCTACATAATGTGTGAAGCTCACAGATCCTCCAATGGTTTCTGAAATCGGTATGTTTTTTAATGGGTTCCACAGAGGTTTGAACAAAGATGGCCTTGCTAAGTTATTTGATCCTCCAGTGTCAACAAATGTGTCTACTAAAATCAACTCATTTTTAACTTGCACTTGAACTGGAATATAAATAAGACTATTGGTTTTGACAACCTTTTTCAATAATGTATTTTCTCTTTTGACCTCTGGTTGTGGCAAACTGGTTGAAGTTGTTGTTCTTTTTTCATACGGACAGAAAGAATTCAGATGAGGAAAAGGTGATACAGAGCACTTACCTTTGTCCTTTGTAACTGATATTGTACTTACCGATTCATCATCTGAATTGTCTTCTGTTTCACTTATCAATTCAGTGTCTGAACAACTCTCCTCATCATTGTAATGCTGTTCACTTGAAAAATCACTCTCTGTACAGGATGGACATAAATTCATTTTTTGTACATTTTCATTATTTTCTTCAACATCTGAAACTTCGGTAAGAATATATACATCTGAAATTTCATCATCTGACTCTACAACTGACCAGTCATCTTGAAATTCTTCAATATCTACACATGCTTTGAGTTTGCTAGATGAACTCTGGGGGCACTTTCTTGCGAAGTGTCCTTTTTTGACAAATGAAACAACAATTGTTGTTTCGTGGCTTTGTCCTTTTCTTCAAAAATCTAAATCTTTTAAAAGGCTTCTTTGGGTTAGATATTCTTTTGGGTTTGAATCTACCATACCTTCTGGTTTTCTTCTTTGTCTTGAAAGGCATCCATGGTAGTACTTGTTTACAGACATCCGAACTAGGTGTGATGTCATGTGCTTTCTTCTGTCATCATAAATATTTTACCTTTTCTGAGACTCTAAACAGAAGATCAACCCAATAAATCTGATCTAGACTTTTCATTTGTATTTCTAGATCCTTCATCACAAGATCTCCCAAATTGCCTGGTAGCTTTGATAAAAATGAAATCTTTTGAGCAAGATCATTGGTGAGACTAGCTTTGAATACCTTAGCCATATAATCTTTACTAAATTGATCTAAGTATTTTAGATCTTTCAGTTCCATGCGGCTAAGATCAGTGATAATTTTCTTTTTCTCATCCACTGGTTCTGGCACAAATTGTGTTTTCAACAATATTTCTAGTGTGGACAGTCCAGCTTCCATGACTGCTCTTCTTTCTTCATCTGATGGTCCCATCCACCAATCATAAACAATTCCAGTCATCCTTTTCTCTGCTAGAATCATAATGGATAAATTATCCAATTTTGTAGTGACCTGCGTCTGGTATAATGCTCCAATCCAGATTCTGATATATTCCCCTGGATTTGAAGAATTATCAAGATCTAGTATATAGCCACTAGTATTGGCTGCAAATAGGTCTTCTTCGATTCTAGGATATTTAGTGACATCTTTCAGAATATGAACTTTATTCTGATTGTTTATTGACGGGAAGATGAAGGAGGGGAATCTAGAGGCAGCTTGCTCTAGGGTCATAACTTCCTTCTTCGACTCAAAGAGTTTATCAATTTTGAATGATTTCGTTGATTTTGTCTCACTGGTTAATTTCCCAGTGTCTCTGGAAGTTCCTTCTCCTGCACTAGAGGCAGTTGTTTCTCTCTTATCTTCTTCTTCTTCTAAATCCCAAAAATTGGGTGTGGACATATCTACATGAAATTTAGGAATTTGTTTATCCTTCTTTTTCTATTTCCTTTTTCTCCTCTCTTCTCTTTCTCTCTTTTCTGCCTGTTGCTCATCATAAAGCAACCTAAGGTTATCATTGATCAAATCTGCTTGTCGTCCTAGATCATCTAGAACATCTTCTGCATGTGAGCACCAAGTGGTCAGATAGTTTCCTACCTGATAAACTTGATCCATATCATTCTGGTTCTGCAAATTGTGTTCTAGCAATGGAGCACAATCTGCGCTTGTAGGTGGCTGTCTGGTTTGAGATGAGGAAGCACAGAACTTTGTTTTGGGTGGCCACTTTCCTCCTTTAACAAATCTCCTATTAGCAAACTGAAATTCTTCTACGGGTGGAAAAGTATTTACATGAGTTCTGAACATCTTATTTACTGCAAAAAATGGCTTTTCCTCTGGTATGTACAACTGATTATCAGGCCGGGGTGTACTGGTGGAAGGTTCTTCTGGTATGGAAACTTGTCTATAAAAGGATCTTCTTCCACTATGATGGATTGGTTCTTCCACTGGTAGTACATGCTTTTCTGGTAAGACTATTGGCCTGGGAAATTCTGGATTGGTTAGGATTATGAATTATCTTAACACAACCATCTGCAACAGTCATCCTCTTAATCATACTATTTGTATTCTCTGCGGCCAATGATTTGTACTGAACATACCAATCACTAGGTAAGGATTCCTTATCATAATGCACACCTTCAATTTGTGCATTTCCTACTAATGTGACACAATCCTTTGACACCGGCTATTTCAGCTTTGGATGCACAGTGTTAGTTAACTGGAAGGATGTTTGAACTATTACAGATAAAAATTCACTATCATCTACCATAGATAGTCCTTTTACTCCTATCAAGGCTTTCCAATAGTGCTTAAGATGAACATCTGTAAGACTCGTAGCATAATCAGGGAAGATTGTTCCATGCTGACAACCCAATGACAGATTTCCCAATATAGTTCCTATTCGGGCATGATCATATGTGTTATGCCTTGTATCAAATAACTTTGCTATACAAGGAGTATTTAATCCATGTCTGAACAATGGGGCTAGACCGATTCTAATTGCTCCAAAATGTAAGTAATGGAATCTTCCTTCAACAGCATATTTTCTAAACTTTTTTATTTCATCTTCTGAGAATAAATTTAAACCTACTATTTGTACAGACGGACCTTTAATTCTAACTTTGAGCTCAGAGCCACCCCTCGTTCCTATTAGGGGCTATCATGGTCAGTGCCAACTTAAGACGTTTAAGAATTCTAGCTTCTTTGGGCTTGACTTGCCAATCTTCTAGTGACCATTCTTTGCCAGGATAGTTTCTTGTATATTTTGGACAATCCCTTCCCAAACTAGTTCTTGGGTCTGACCTTTGTTCTTGAAGATCCTACAGTTTCGCTCCTTCCAGATATCCCAGAGTGTAAAGCAAAGGACTAAATTCCAAGCTCAATTGAGTATTGGGCTAGAGTATAGGCCTTGGCACCACAAAAGGATGGATTCTCTAATGCTCTGGGAGTCCCAATCCATTTGACCAAAGAGATATTTGACTTGATCCCATTTTTGTGTGGAAAACGAGCATGTATTTAGAAGACGTTCCAACTCCTCAGTGTGGTTTCCACATAGGATGCAATGGGAGGGTCCGTAGAAGCCTCTCTTTTGAAGTTGATCCCATGTTAAAATTCTGCCTCTACACACTAGCCATAGAAAGGTAGCCACTTTTGGCCACCACTTGCCTCCCTAGATTTTGTTTCCAAATTGTTTGTTGATTCTCATGACCCCATCCTACCTTTAATTTATAGGCCTCCCAGATCGTTTAAGTTCCTTTTGTTTTATATCCCCATCGTAGGGTTTCCGGCCCTTGTTTTCTAGTTATTCTTCTGGATTCCGGTGCTTTTTCTAACTTCATCCATTGGTTTGAGTCTGGTGGTTCAGGGCAATCCTCCCAAGTTTTCCATTTTCTCCATTCTTCAATGCCCGAGCCTTTTTTCCACTATTGGTTCACTGTTTGATAGTTGTTTTTTGAGGCATAGAGGAACAGGTCACTCAGTTCCTATCTGGAAAAAATCTTTCCCCTTTATTGCCATGACTCCTGCCAAAATCGGGCGGTGGCCCCATTCCTAATTTCCCAGAAGAAATGTCGGTGAATAAGATCTCTATTTTGAGCAGCTAGGTTTCATATTGACGATCCTTTAGGCGGATCTCGGTACCTAAGGATATCTTTGGTGCGGGTTGGCAATGTGTGTTTTTGAGTCCAAATTCGTTTCCATAGATCTGTGCCGCCTCTTATCCATCTCCACCATAATTTAGCTCCCATGACTTGTTTTAATATGAGAGAATCGTGTAGCCCCAATCCCCCTTCCATTTTGTGCTTTGATAAGTTGGGCCATGAGATTAGAGTCGATTTCTTGAGTTGTTGAGCTCCTCCCCAAAGGAATTTTTTGAAAGTCTCGACCATTTTGGAACAAGATATTTTAGAGGCAGCCATACTTGATTGTTGATAGATTGGGATGGACTACATAACGGCTTTGAGGAGGACAGTTCGACCTGTCAAGTTGAGATTTCAAAAAGTCTAGTCACTGAGATTCTTTTGAATTTTATGAAAGAGAGAGTTCCAACAGGAGCTTTTTAAAGAATTCAAAGATAGAGGCATTCCCAAGTATTTGGAGGGTAGGGCGCTAATTCCAAATCCTAGCACACGTGCTAAGAAGGTTTGGATATTTCTAGTTGTATTGAAGAAGAAGATGCAGGATTTATCATTGTTGATCAAGGTCCCCGAGGCGTCCATGAAGTCTTGGAGGATTTATTTGATACGTTGGACTTCTTCTAGGGATACATGGAAAAAGTGCATAATATCATCAACAAACTGTGGGTGGGTGATTTGTAGGTTGTTTCCCCAGAGTCTGAAACCTTGAATTTTTAGGGATTGGGCTTTCTTTTTCAAATATCAACTCAGGCCTTCAGCAGCCAAGATGAAAAGGAACAGCAAGAGAGGATCACCTTGACTCAAACATCGAGAGGGGTTGAAAGTTCTTTTTGGGGAGCCATTTAAGAGGATAGAGTAAACAGGAGAGACCACCATTGCCGAGATCCAGCTGATCCATCTTTGATTGAAGCCATAGGATTTAAATATGTTGTTGAAGAAAGTCCAGCAAATACAGTCATAAGCTTTGGATAAGTCGAGCTTGATCATCATACCAGGTGCTTTGAGTTGATTTAAGGAATGGATTGCCTCTTGAGAAGTTATGAATCCATCCAAATTTCCCTCGACAAACCCTATTTGTTCTAGTGAGATGAGGTTGGGGAGCAAGGGTTTGAGTCGCTTCACTATTACAGTGGCTATGATTTTGTATATCACATTACACAAAGCTATAGGTCTAAACCCTTGTGGGTCCTCGGATTAGGTCATTTCAGGGATTAAAGCGATAAAATTAGAATTCAAGGTTGGACATACCTTTTGGTTGAGTCTTGATTCCTCCACCACTTCTAGTACATCTTTTACAAGAAAGGTCCAGGCAGCTTGGAATAATTCCGTTGTGAATCCATCAAGGCCAGGGCTTTATTCTTTGTCATTCCTTTAACCACCTCTTCTACATCCTCCAAAGAGACCACCCTCGTAAGCCCCAAGTTCTAATCTCTAGAAACCAAGTGGGGGATGTTTTGGGTAATTCTTCGAATTTCCTCTGAGCTGTCATTATTTGGTTCCATAAGAAGATCATGGAAATGGTTCACGACCAGGTCCTCCATTTCCTCATGCTTGACAATTTTGTTCCCGCCCTCGTCCGTTAAAGAGAAGATTTGGTTGTGATGGTAGTGTTGAACCATTGCTTTATGGAAGAACCAAGTGTTTTTTCCCCTTCTCTTAGCCAGTTAATCCTTGATTTACGTTTCCATAATATATCGTCATGTTGTTTGTGTTTTTCCCGATGGTTAATGATCCTCCCTTCTTCCTCCACTAGATGTTCATCTCTGCCTTGGCTTATGATTTGTTGTTAGATCTTTTCCATCTTCTTGCTTAGTTGCTGTTGGTCTCTCATAATATGCCCGAACTCTTCCTTATTCCATTTCTTAATCTTTCTTTTCATTTCCTTGAGTTTCCATTGGAACGTGCGCATATGATTTCTTCCCACTTCCTCATCGTCCTTCCACTAGGTTTCCAGTTTCTACATCCACTGTGGATCTCTGAGCCAAAAGGATTTGAATCTAAAGGGTCTATTTTTGGGGCTTGTTTTCAGGACTATTTCCAAAGGGATTGGCCAGTGATCAGAGCCCAACCCAGTGAAGATGGAGGCTTCCAAGAAAATGTCACGGCCAACTACCTTCTCAAAGACTAAGAACCGGTCTAGCCTAAAAGTGATATGGTGAGGTTCCCCCCTCCTATTATTCCAAGTGTGGATTCCATTGTTGGTCTCCATGTCAACTAAGTGAAGCTCAATGATCATGTCCCTAAACCTTTCCATGTCTGCGTCCTGGCTTCAGTTTCCTCCTTTTTTCTCCTCTGGGGATGTGATCATGTTGAAATCTCCCCTGACAATCCATAGGTCGTCTCGATAATCTCCTCTCATATTTTCTAGATTTTGTAAAAAAAACCCCTTTCTCCGAGAATGTGCAGTCCATAAACTCCTGTGAGTCAGTTCCAGTTGTGGGATCCTATATGCCTAAATCTCCCCGAAAGGATTCTGGGCCTACTAACCCAATCCATATGATAGCTAATCCACCTGCACTGCCCTTAGCATCTTGGGCTACCACTTCATACTACGGTTTGAAGGTCTTTAGAATGTCTTTGCATTTGGATTCCGAGATTTTGGTTCCCTAAACGACCATGATGTTTGGCTTATCTTTCCTAAGTCTCTCTTTCAAATAGCGTTCTTTTCCTTTGCTATTAAGGCCTTTAATATTCCAAGATGTGATTATCATTTAGACGATTTGTTAAGTTGTTGGAAGACCGCGGATAGCGATATTACCCTTCCAGAGTTCACCAGCGCTTTTCCTATCAGTTGGATGGTCTCGTTTAAGTTTCTTCATCCTCATTTCTTCCCTCCTTTTTTCGAGGGTCCCTGGTCCCCCCTAACTGTTTTGAGATCCTATTTTTTCTAATTGAATTGATGCCCTTGTGCCCTGGTTTACTTTGTACTGTTGGAATGTTTCTTTGTAGTGTTGCTTCTGATATTCCAGTATAAATCGCTCATCCAAATGCCTCCACTCACTTTACAGCTTGCGTAGGACCTTCTCCTCATTGCTTATCTCCTCTTTGGCTATCGATCCCCATGTTGGTCTATTCTACTCGTTGTTCCATGGTCTCCTTTTCCATTATTACCTCTTCCTCTTTCCTTTTGGCACTGTTACCATCCCTTGGTAGAGTTGGATGTTTGTCTGGTGGTTCCATTTGCACTTCTATCTCCTCCTCCTGTAGGATGTCAAATCGGTTATTAGCTTGCGATCCTTGGTTTGGCCATAGCTAGGGTGGATTATGGTGGTTTTTTTTGTTTTGCCTCCTCGTCTAAACTTCCTTGAAGCCCTCCTCCTCCCCTTCTTGCGTTTTCCCAACATTATTAGTTTTGGATGGCTCTTGAGTTTCGGGCTAGTTCAGCAGGCATTCACGGAACATATGTCCCTATTCATGGCAACCACTGCATCAGAAGGGTATGTGTTTCTAATCTATGGATTGTTGCCAAACCTCCTCTTGGTATTCCAATTCAATGGACTTTGATAGCGGTTCGGTTATATTCATATAAACACAGACAAGCATAAGATGTGTACCTTCCTTTTCCGTCGAGTATGCAACTTTCACGAAACTGCCAATGGAGTTGTTGATACCTTCCAAGATGTCAAGATCCCAAAAGTCCATTACGAGGCCGAAGAGGCATACCCTTACTAGAGTTGCTATGAATTTTTCCAGATCTAGGTTATAACACTCCTCCCAATGTCTCATAAATAGTTCTCTGTTGTTAAAGAAGTACGAGCCGCCATCAAACACTCTTTCTTTATCCTCCAAGCTAGTGAAAATCACCGTGAAGAATCCCCTAGCACCCAATTTCAGCTTGATGTGCCCCTTCAGTTGCCATTTATGCTAGATCCACTTCACCAGATCCCTCTCTGTTGGCTAGACTCCAATAAATTTGCAAATAATGGTGCGGTCTTTCATATATTTTTTGTAGTCTTCAAGTTTATTTCTGGGTATGACGAACCAAGGCAAGGCACTGGTCGCACATTTGGTTCTATGATTGAGCCCTGAGGACATGAGGGCCTTTTCCATGTTCGTTATGTGTGTTGGCCACCTGTGTGCCCTGCGCACTTGCTTCGTCGGTTACTATATTTCGGTAGGAGGGGATCTCCCCACCCCCCTGCTGTGGCGTTCATCTCTTCTATCAGCATTGTCATTTGTGGCAATTGATCTTTGTTATCCTATGGCGTACAGGCCTGCAATGTCAGGCTGCTCAGAACCCTAGCCAGACCTGCAAACCCTAGCTTCAGAAAAATCGCCAAGCGCTTCGATCTCACATATATAATATTCATCCCACTTTTTCCATATCAGCAATATCTTGATGCCTTTAATCTCACTCATTTAGCTTCTCCTTCTCTTCTATTTCCAAATATGATTGAAGCTAGATATTAACATCTTAATGTGCAGAATGTGAAATATAAATAAAATATTTCAATGGTAACTATATATATATATATATATATATAACATTTTATTAATGTGTTGCTCAAAATCAACATAGATCCATCTTAATTTCAATCTATCAAGAGCCAAGAGGAATCAAATATTTCCCATATTTCAGCGTGCAAACAATTACTAAACTTTCACATTCAAAAAAAAGTTTGCATTTTGACAAAATTGATCCCTTGGTAGATCCAAAGTTAAGATGGATCTAGAAAACAACATGAAAAATAGGATCACTTCATAGTAACCCTTAATTACCTCACATGCTAGTGTGAGAGGGATCAAGATTTGGGAAGATTCAAGTGCCATTTTGTCCAAATAATTCTGCATAATGAAACACCCATACCTCATGTCCCCTTTTAAATGAAATGTGAATGAATATCATGGAACTAAGATGAATAAATGCATTCAACTTGGTATTGACTAGTGTCCTATAAATGCATTCAACTTGGTATTAACTAGTTTGACACGAAGGTGATGACCAAGTGTAGCATTGGGTTGCAAAGCAACATAAAAAAGAAAAAAACAGTAATTCTATTTGTCGTCGATATGCTTGGTAAGGCTTGTAGGAAAGCCATGCACAAAAAGAAAGCACAGATAATTCAAATGACAACTCAAGTACTTCTAAGATAAAGAAAGAAAAAATTCTCAAGGAAGAATTGAAAAAATTCAAAAAGAGGTTTTCTAATGTTACATAAAAGAAAGTTGTATGTTGTGAACATCGTAAGAAAAATAGTTATGAAAAGGGTTATCATTGGATTGCATCTCATCTCATTTCTAAAAGAAGACTGTAAAAATTGTTTGAAGTTCAATTCAAATGAAGGTTGAAGGTAAAGCAATTGATGGAGTATGAATGTTGATGACAAAGTTCCATTGATGGCTCAACATAAAGATGTCAACATGGACAAGATAACACTACTAAAAATAAGTTCTTGATTAAAGGGGAGAAAAAGAAGTTTTATTTGTTGAGATAAATTCCCTAGATATAATGACAAAGAAGTTGCTTCTTGTGAAGATGTAAATAATGATAACTACCTTTAATTATTTTTGATACATTGGTCCAACAATTAAGTTTAAATTCCACCACATATCCAAATCCGAATTCCTTTGGTTGGTTGTAGAAAGAAGTAGATATGCAAGTCACATGCCAATTTAAGTTCAAGCTAAGTTCAAAATAATTCATTGATAACTTGGAGTGTGAAGTATCCAAATCCGAATTCCTTTAGTTGGTTGTAGAAAGAAGTATATATGCAAGTCACATGCCAATTTAAGTTCAAGCTAAGTTCAAAATAATTCATTGATAACTTGGAATGTGAAGTTGTTCCCTTACATGCTTCTAAAGTTGCCACTAACCTCACATATTAACGAGACAAATACATTACTTTCATGAAAATACATAATGAGTTGGTATTGGTGAAGGCAAGTTTGACCTCATAAATGACTCTAAGGGAAAGAAGAAAAATGCATTGATTTATGTTTATCATTCCAAAAATTTGAAGAAATTTGTAAATGGCTAGAAAAATGCATTGATTTATGTTTATCATTCCAAAAATTTGATCAATAAATCAAGAAATTGTGATCCTAGTCATTATAACCAGGAAGGATAAATTTCTAGAATCAAAGTTAAGGTGCATGATATCATAAAAGAGCCAGAGAAATATTTGCTCAACTTTTGAGATTGAGCAAGTATTAAGTTCATTTGCAAATCGAAACTCCTTGGAGACCAATTAACCATGAAACATTTTTGTTACTGGAATATTAGGGAGAATCTTGGTTAATTGGGTTAATTAGGGAGAAAATTGATCCTATAGATGCAATCAAGCTAATTAGACAATTAGAACAATCGGGGAAAATTGATGAAAGTGGGACTCGTAAGAACCATTGGAGTTGAATGGTCCAATCAGATAATATGGCACCTAGGAAATTGGGGCTAATTAGGGCTAATCGGTGCAAATGATTTTACTACGAATATCATATATATTGTATCGGACTAGGTGCAACCAATTGGAATAATTGGAAGATTGAGGCAATCGCGGATAAATGTTCACATTAGGATAATTGAGGTTAATTGATATTATTGGGCCAAGTGCTAATAATTGAGGTTAATTGATATTATTGGGCTAATGGTGCACTTAGGCCAATTCAAGTTGATTGTGATAATGGTGCACTTAGGGAAATTCAAGTTGATTGTGATAAAATGTTCACATTAGGATAATTGAGGTTAATTGATATTATTGAGCTAATAGTACACTCGAGATAAGGCATAAAACCAAATGACAATAAAAGGTACGTCTACAACAATATCACCTGTAGTTTCCCAAGACCTCTGGTCAAAGAATATCTTTTTGCCGGAGCTATGATCCAAGGTTATTTATTTACCTGTTATAGAGGCTGATAACCGATATTCTTTCATAAACATTTCTCAACAGAATTTATTCAATTTGAACATATATGATACCAACACATCATGACAATAGACCTGTCAAAGTTTATAAGTAGGTATCTATCCCCTGGACCTAATAGATGTCCAATCACTAATAAATCATCAGCTGTAATTTCAATTTCATGAACCACTAGCACTATGTACTAAAGTAAAAGCAGTTTTATCTTCACAGAGAGAATTCCTCTTTCTCCTGCCCCTCATATATGTAGAAAGATTAACAAGCAGCAGCATCCTATTATAAAATGCTGTATCCCACATTGCATGCTGCAGTTCGAACTTCTTACATATTTGCTTTCATGTTAAGGCGAGCTGCTATCTTCTGACCCAATGATTTGTCACACTGCACCAATCCATGTGATTAATAATTAATATCAATAATAGGTTATTCCAACGGATGTATAAAAACGATCACAATCATAGTAGCTCAAACGAAATATAGAAAGTCTGAATGGCAAACCTGTGACCAGTAAGATATCCAAACACTGCAAATTTCATGGGTGACCCTAGGATCTGACAAAGCTGCCACCCATCGCTTCACAAAACGCTCTTGCCTGCAATTTAAAATCATCACTGTAATTTCTATCCATATAACAAAAACAATGAATTGATTGCTAGAAATCAAGCCAACGGCAACCTACCTATCTGGTGCAAATGTACGATATCGCTCTCCAGGTTGTTTGAAATTATTCTCCTTCTCTATCACGCACTGCAAATACCAAAAAATATCCAATATTTCTTAGACTTGCACATTTCTCTTTTGGCAATCTTTACTTCCCCAATTTGTAAACGATGAATTTGACTAATGACAAGGCAAAGCCCTTCCTAACACTTAAATGAAATCAAGTTATAAATTAAGGGAAGATGCATCGAATAGCCAAGACACAAAGTGGACTGAACCAACAAACAGAAATAAATTTATGATAAATTGAAAAGCGTTAGATCATCAACCGTGATGATATATCCAAATCCAAGAAAAAGCAGCAATAATCTAAGTCATTGTCATCATAATCACAAAGAGAAAAACTATCGAATAAAACAAAAAGCATGAAATTAATAGTCTCCAAAAACAGAGTATTTTGAGTTTCAAACTAAAATAGTACAAACATTTTTTCCAGAAATAAAAATTATCAAGAAAAACGCTACTACTCCACATACATACTACAATAACGAACTGTCATTGTATCATAATATTGTAAAAATCACAGATCTATCACCAAATTCTGGAGAAGAGGTGAGATCTTACCTTCTCCCGCTTGCCAGTATGGGTATGGGAAGGAATGGGAAATCTCTCAGCATGACGAACTGGATCGAACCTTGATGGAAAGTAGTTGACCTGTAATTCCAGCAATTGTTTTGTAAAAACCAAATCTCTCCATGAACATTGACTCGATGTCCAAGTAATACAAGGAGAGGTAATGAAAAAGAAAAAGATTAAAATTATTTACCAACCTCTTCATCCCTGTGCATGAAGTTCATGAATCCCTCATGATGATTATTGTGATGTGCACACTTGGGTGCATTGGCTGGCAGCATCAAATAGTTGGGTCCAAGTCGATGCCTTTGTGTATCTGAGTATGAGAATATCCTTGTTTGGAGTAGCTTATCTTCAGTGTAATAGACACCAGGAACAACAAGACCAGGACCAAATGCAAGCTGCTCGTTTTCAGCAAAGAAATTGTCAATATTCTTGTTCAAGACCATGCGTCCTACAGGTTGAAGAGGAAAGATATCCTCGGGCCAATATTTCGTAACATCTAAAGGATCAAAGTCATATTTATCCTCATCCCGAGGATCCATTGTCTGGATAAAAAGTTTCCATTCAGGATAGTTGCCTGCTGCTATAGAATCATAGAGATCCTTGGTTGCATGACTGTGGTTTGTCCCACCTACTACAACTGCTTCATCATCCAATAGACACTTAACTCCACAAGTAGGCCTCCAATGAAACTTCACATAGGTTTGCCTCCCAGCCTTATTAACAAGGGTAAAGGTGTGGACACCAGACCCGTCCATATGCCTGTAGTTTAAAGGGATTCCAAGATCATCAAAGAGAAAGGTGAACATATGCAAACTCTCTGGGTGGTGAGAGAAGAAATCTAGAATCCTCCAGTCTTCTTGAATGTGACTTTTGGGATTTGGTTTCAATGCATGAACCATGTCTGGAAACTTCATACCATCGCGAACAAAGAATACAGGAAAATTATTTCCAACAAGATCGAAGTTCCCCTGCAAGAGAAATGAAAATCCCATGAGCTATATGGGAAAAAAAATGGGGTTGCATCAATTACAGAATAATCCTTTGAAAGAACTTTCAAAAATAGTCAAATATTTGGCCGAATAATGCCGCAATTTTGATCATAAAAAACAAATGCCTATTGCAACATACAAGACAAGAAACTTCAAAAAGAAAATGATCCATAAACTTTCTACTCGAACAGAGTTTAATAGAAGATGCAACCTCAATGATCAAAAACGTAGATGTCACTTTCAGCGGGGTACTACCTATATACCAGGGTTCCCCGTACCTGCTTTATTCTGTAAATGGCGCTCCCATCTAAAGGAAGGATTCATAAAACCAGTGTTGAAAGACTGAAATTGTAGCTATTGCATCAATCCAGAAGACGTTGAACACTTTTTTTTATGGAGGCACCTTTTACCAAGCAGGTCTAAAGACGGATACAAGGCCTCTGTAGAGGTTAGCAGGGTACTACCTAGATACCAGGGTTCCCCTTACCTGCTTTATTCTGTAAATGGCACTCCCAACTACAGGAAGGCTTCATAAAACGAGTATTAGAAGACCAAAATTGCAGCTACTGCAGAAAGCAAGAAGACGTTGGCCATGTTTTTTTATTGGAGGCACCTTTTGCCAAGGAGATCTAAAGATAGATATAAGGTCAATAGTCGACCGGCACATTGCCCTTATTGCGAACCCAGGGTATTGCCAAAATCTGTCTAAAGTGTCTGGCAAGTAGTCACAGGATGGTCACACTCTACTTTTTTCGTCAAGAGAGATGCACTAGAACGTTTAAAGATATTGCGCAAAGACAGGCTAACCAAAATGGCCTACTGCCCCGATGAAAGATTCTGAAAAACTGGATGTAAAAGCAATATTTCATACACTTAGCTTGCTTAAAAGAGATGACAGTTGCATCCCTCAAGGCTTATCGTAATATAAGTATCAAATTTTGAAAAAGCAAAGCAAAATTTATCCAGCTTTTCAATACAAATGTCCCAAAATTATAAATTTGGCCATTTATCAATTAACTATAATCCTTTGCAAACACTTCATTCCCACATAATCAAAAGTTTTGAATTATATGGAACAAAAACAAAGTCTCCCTCTAAAAATCACATCCAGCTCATTGCAATCATGCCAACAGTCTCCCTTGGTAAACTTTCCAAAACATAACATGTAGAATTCTGCAAACATCCCCTAAAATATTTGTATAAATCATCAACACCTAATCCAAAATTTACTGTGCCAGTGGAATTTTCTCTAATTAATTGCTCTGATTATTTCTTAGATTGTTATTTGTCCACGAACACTTTATATAAATCAACGGCATTCAACGTTTTATATAAATCAACCGACATACCTACCAAACCTCAGAAATGCCAAGAACCCAGAACAAGGATGCCCTCTAAGTCAGATCCAAAACTCACCTCTCTGGTGTAGAATTTCACAGCGAACCCGCGAGGATCTCGGAGGGTTTCAGGACTCCCACGCTCATGGATAACAGTTGAGAAACGCACGATCAGGGGGGTCTGTACGCCGGCTGCCCGAAGGAAATCGGCGCAAGTAAGATGAGAAATGTCATGTGTCACCTCGAAAAAACCCTTCGCACTAGCTCCTCTAGCATGAACAACTCTCTCCGGCACACGTTCCCTATCAAACTGTGCAATCTTCTCCACCAGGTGATAATCCTCCAAAAGGATAGGACCTGCAAATATACAACTTCGATATCACCTCAAATTTTACGAAGTAGCCAACAGGACCTCGGTTCCCTAGTGAGGAGGCGATGGATTATTCAGCCATCGCCTACACGAGGGTTCCATCTGCCCAGCCTACATGCAAAATAAATTGGACTGGTTGCAAGTCCAGGGTGAATTTGGCAGAATAGAATCTACTCAATGTTTCTTCAAAGGAAAAATAACAAATACCATAATATACAATCATATACAATAACGATTTTTGCATCCAGAGGTACCTTTAATGAATACGGTGCATACCTCTTGAGCCGATGGTCAATGAGGAATTGTTATTCCACACTGGGGCACCAGCGTTGGTTGTCCAGAAAGGAGAATTGTACGCGCTTGAGGGCCGGTACTGCACCATACAGAAACCCCAATTCAGAATAACACCTCAAGCGCTAAATCCATTCATAACTTGAAAGATACAAAAAAAAATGTTTTTTCTCTGAAGCGGGCACAAAAAAATAAACCAGAGATGCCAATGAACAAGAGCTCGACAGATCTTACCTTGTAAGGATCCATTTCTGCTGAGAAAATACAGAAGCTTCACGCAGAGCCCGTACGAGGATCGACCCCTGGGTACACCAAGGAGACGAAGGCCGATATATCCAGCGAGAGGATGAGGATGAGGATGAGGTTGAGGTGGAAAGCGTGTGGCACACGAATAAATAAGCTATTTTCGTTAATCAAACAGTGCAATTATTTATGGTTGAGGAACCGATGCCTCTACCCTTTTCCACGGGTTGTCCTGTGGCCACGTGTCAAAACCTTCTAGCCATAGGTTCTGACGCATGACGTGGCAGATAAAACCCAGTTGAGTAGTCTAGAATTTTGTGATAACAACCCCCTAAATATCGAAAAAAATTGGGCCCCTTACGCTCTTCCCCATGGCCCACGTAGGCTCTTTCCCGCAGGTGATAACAGAACCGATTAGGCTCCACTTGGCATAACCCACATCACGAGGGACTAGAAGATAATAATCCATATTATTATATAATAAATTAACATATATGTGTGGCTTTTAGCAACATCTCCTTATGATTTTTTTATTAACCTTGTCTCCTTATGCACTC
Organism: Pinus taeda; assembly: GCA_000404065.3. Lineage (NCBI taxonomy): Eukaryota > Viridiplantae > Streptophyta > Pinopsida > Pinales > Pinaceae > Pinus > Pinus taeda. The sequence continues at coordinate 143,477 of APFE030229572.1, forward strand.
ACATTCATAGGATAGGAGATCTCAACGTAAGGTTTGCATCTCCTTTTAGGCCATAAAATGACAAAATATACTACCAACAAATCATTGCTAACTGGTTCTGGTTACTCATCAAGGCACAAGGAAATAAAAGTACTTCCCTTGTCCATGGCAAGATAAAGAACAAAGCATCTCTTTGAACTAATTTTACATGCATAGTTCTCTATCTCCAATCTAGTGGTGATTGATAAATAATCCTACTACTCATATTCATTAATTCAATAAATCGTTTGGAGTGTTGAGATTTACAAATCTAAGTTAATGAATGTGAAACTCTGTATGTAACTTCACTATTCTTGATTTTGACATTACATCTTATTAAATTATAAATGCTTTGGAACTCAAAAACACATATAATCAATATAATTAAGGCTAATAGGTTCAAAAACACATATAATCAATACAATTAAGGTCAATAGGTTCTCACCTATATTAGTCGACTCATCCTTTGAGGTATTTCAATATTTCAAGAAGATAAGTACCATTCAAAATCCAAATCACAATCATTGCAACAATTCATGTTTGAAAAATCTACTCCTCTTAGTGAGTACTAATGTTAGGGCATGTAGCAAAGCATCCAGTCATTAGCAAGATTGTCCAGATGTAACCAAAATTGTACACAACCAACTAGTAACTCACTACTCAAAACTTTGGTCATCATCTCTCTCTACATCCACTAATAGTGATCAATTTACCAAAAAGATGGTGCAATAATCAAGGTGATCAATCCAATGACTACACTCATAAGAAACTCATCCCAACTGAAATTGAATCAAGAGAACTCTACAATTAAAATAAGGTACAATCAATGCGTGGTGTAATCCAACCATAAATACATTCACCTCACGTCAACCACCTACCCACTAAATTTAATCCAACATGGAATCAAAGACCTAAAAACATTGTTACCATCCACATTGCATGACTAAAAATTTGAGAATGGACATAATAATAGCATGGTGCATAGACAAATAATGATGTATAATCATCTAGACATAGTGCACAAACCTTCGCAACCAACCATCAAGGCACAATGAATGCATCAACTTGACAACTAGGTACTAAAACATTGTCTTCGTGCTAGCACAACTACAAGCAATGACAACATAATACTAAAAACTTGATTTGGACTCTCCCAACTCACAACCATGACAAAGAAAACACAATCCTTCTCATCCTGCCAGACAATACAAAAAAGGCAACCAATAAAATGCCACCACAACGCAATGTCATAATATCAACCACCCTTGTAATTCTTGTTGAAGTTAACATAACCTAATCATGATGTGGACACAACCATCCCATAATGCATCAACTCCAAGGAACCTCATTGTAAGACACCCAACCCCCTAAGTCATCTAAGGAGGTGGGTTGATTCGTAAATTGTCGTGGATATTCTACTGGATAATTCGTCGCAACAGATACTTCAAAATCCAAAATTTACCCTATGAGGGTTTATTTCTATTTAGATTTTTGGATCTGTAAATTATTGTTTATTGTGTATGCGTGCAGATTATAATTATACAAAAAACAAAGAAAAACAAAATAAAAATTCACAAACCACAATTGACAGAAGATATATCCTAGGAAAAACATCAGGAGAAAACCAAGCTCGAAGGTGAGGTTGCTTTGCTGTCTTTCTCCAGATAGAAAATGGTTGCAAGTACAAAGAAGTAAGGCAGGTGGCTCATGGGCTACTAAAGTGCACAATCCTCTTTGTGTACTCTCTCCCTATTCCTCTTGGCTACTTTGCTCATTTATAGAACAAAATGCACTCGAAAAGAATGGGACCTCGTTTCCTCCTAGTGGCCTAGTTATAACATATCTCGGTAGCCTATTAGTGGTTAGGTTTGACTCCAACTCTTAGAGTTACAATATTGAATCTTCTAAAGTATTCTTGATCATGATCACATGGCTAGCCCCTTTTCCATGAGTAATGGGGGTTGGTGTGGCATCCTCTTGAATTATGGTGGTCGAAACAATAAGGTCAACTTCCTAGTGGCATAACTTTTGCATACAAAGTCTAATTGAGGCGATTCTTGTGCCACTGGAAAGGTATTTGTGTGTAGAATAGGAAAAAAGTGTGTTACAGTAAAAATTTACCCCCAGAAATTTTGTTTAATGTCTCAAACAACTCCCGAAATGTTTCAAATCCCAATTTTCCAAACTAGGTCCCACTAGTAAAAATGGTCTTGTGAGTTTATTCCTCCTTTTTCCACTCTGAAAGCATCAAGATGGATGGCAAAAAGAAAATAATGATCCAATACGAATCATGGGATTATAAAAAGTTTCTTTCTTTTTCTCACTTCAAATCACACTTCTAAGGCCTCCTTCATCTTTTGCTCATCAAGAGATTTCCAACGATGTAAGGTGTGTCCCCTCTCCAAGTTTGGGACACCAAGATATAGCCCTCATAAACTTCTTATACCAGTTCCACTTCAACATTGTCTACGCATGTAATATGTGTCAAATGACATGGAAACCAATGCCACATGTCGCCTCAAGGGTGTGTCTTGCTGGCACTATGGCCACCTCACCATGACATGTCATTTCCCTCTTCCCCAAACGAAATTGCTCTTACATTTATCAACGTGGGGTTATAACTTAAATTATTTATGTTTATTACATAACTCTTTTACCTAGGAAATTCTTACCTTTTTACCCAAAATATTGTATTAATTACTAATTATATCTAACTGAAAATATTTGGACCAGTTTCCTAAACAAAAGGCCCACCTTGTGCAATTTGGTGGAATTTAACCTCACCTAGCATCATCTAATTTGCACTGTCCATCCTTAGTTATTTTTTCCAATGATAGTCAATTTCCCCCACCTTGTGCAATTTGGTGGAATTTAATCTCACCTAGCATCATCTAATTTGCACTGTCCATCCTTAGTTATTTTTTCCAATGATAGTCAATTTCCCATTATCAAAATACTATTGCAGAAGTTAACACTTACCCATGATCTGCATTGTCTTACTCTTCTGCATTCCATGAGCTTTAGATTTAGTAATATTTTTCAAAGCAAAGAAAATTCATCACATAAGCTTATAAGCAAGATTTCCACTGCATGAGGAAGAACGTCGTAACATGCCTTTACACTTAAATTTTGATAATTACGACTTAAAATATTTCTATGTGGAATACATCAAATTTGATAAACTCTTCCAATTAGATAATTGATGTAATTTTAGTCTAATTATCTACTTTCAACATTAAATTTGTCTTGCATTCATACATGTGCAATTTTATTTATCCATTATTGACCACATAGCTAGAAATGAAAATAAAACTAAAGAATTCATACATCCATGAGAATTATTAATCATCCAAATGGGTGATAAGAGGCATTAACTTCCTCCAATCCTTTGATAGGCATTAAAACATTTCAACCCAATAATATTTAGGATCCTATTTGGGTGAAAGAGAATACATGATAAACCATCCAAAATGTCTAGAAACATTTAAACATCATGTTACCTATGTGTTCCTACACAAATGATAATTTCTAGGGTCACGACATCCCAACATAGATACTCTCAATACATTAATTTAAAATACTCTAAAAGTCCTAATTCAATTTTACAATAGATTTACTATGTTCATGAGTTCATTGGTGGTTTCGTTAATTAATTAATTTAGATGTTATATGAAGACTTTTCCAACAAAGTCCTTACTATAAAACATGGATATTCCAAGCATTGTCCACATTAAAAGAACAAATTGCATTCAAAGATTTATAGTCATTCCCCTTCCAAAGGAAAAATTCAACCATTCAGATTTGAGATCAAAGTCCAACTCAACACTAGCCATAAAACACTAAACAATTGATCCAGGTGGAATCAGTGGCCATCCACTTACTCCATTGGCTCAAAGCAAAGTTCTCCATCTTGGCAGTTTTTCTACATTTTTTTGGGTCCTAAACATCCAAGGCCATTTTGAGGCCCTACATGATGTATTTTTGACATGGAAAAGACCTGTGTTGTATTTGTAGGTAGAGACTCGGTCAGTCTGAAATGTGTAACTTTTGCTAGACCTTTCCAACAGACTATTGAATGTGCCAAATGGATATTGTATACAAAATTTGTGACCTTGAGAAGTTGATATACCAACTAACCCTAGTGGGGCCCATAAGCCTTTTGGTGTTTCATCTCCTAGGGTTATATTTTTGGATGTATAAGGTTTCCTCATTGCCTCTTATGTTAAAAAGGGTCTTTCATCCTCAATGTAACTCACTCTTGCAAAGGTGCATAGCCCTCACATCTCTTCTCAAAGATAACCTACCACCATTCAAGCTAGTTTGTTTTCATTATGCATTTCACAGTTTTTGCATTTTCCATTTATTAATAAAACTCAATTTTCACTAAATCTTTATGTTTAGTTATAAATTTGTATTTCATTTCATTCCCTTCACAAATTTAGATCAGTGGTATCATAGTGGTATGTTATTTATCTATTTTTTGTGCATGTACCAAATGAGTTTAGGGTATAATGAGTTGGGACTCAAACTGCTTGATCCCTTGCAAGATTGTCCTCATCGACCTTGATGAGCTCCCATGGCGGAAGTAAAGAAAGATGAGAGGGTAGAAGATCTTATCAAATTGTTGCTCGAAGAAGCCCTCATGCGACAAAGGAACAAGATGAATGATAATTTTGCCTGGATTATTCGATGGATGTCAATAGGTAATGCATCTTCATCAAGTAGCCACTTTGGAGGCACTACCCCCTTCAAGGTTCAAGTTACTTTTGATATTCCTATATTTGAAGGCTAGATAGATGTGGATGCTCCAAAAAAATGGTGAAATATGCAAGAAGGGTATTTTTCGGTCCACAATTTTTCCAATAGAGAAAATATTACCTTTGCACTCATTAACGTTGCCTCCCACATCAAGGATTGGTGGGAGACTTACCATGAGAAAAGTGCCATGAAGGAATTTGCATTGTTTTTCGTAGCACCCACTTGGAACTTTTTCAAGGATGCTAATAAGGAACAATATTACCCTGTTGGAAACTACGAAGAACAATACATGAGATGGGTCACACTATAGTAGGAGAGGGACCAAATAGTGCCAAAGTTCACAAATATCTTCCTTACCTTTCTCACCAAGCTAGGTGTCAAAGACTGAGTGACATCTGATTCTCAAGTACCATGGTTGCCTACATAGATACATCTAGACAAAATGGAGTTCCTGGACATCTCCTCACTTGGCCCAACATACTAATATATTTTCAAAATTGAGAAAAAATTAAGACAAAAATTAAGACTTGAGGTCTGCAAATCGCTTATAACAAACTCAATGCAAGGGCATCCCCAAATCACATAACAAAGGATAAATCCAAGCTATATCACCCCAGGAAAATTGTTGGGCAACAGATCCCCCTATAGTATGTTTTTGGGGCTTGAAGCCTGGATTTTGGTTAAGTGTAATGTAAAGACCCTGCGAAATGCAGGTGCGGAGCGCGAGAGTATAGGGTTGTCCACCCTAAGATAATGTAATTTAATATAGAGTGTGTGATTTAATAGAGCGAGGCTCTAAGTGTAAAGTCAGTCTTGGTCTGAAGTCTTATGATGTTCTATGATGATGAATTCGCTCTGAGTCTGTAAGTCCGAGTCTTGGGTGGTAGTAGTAGGAAGAGGCTCTGCAGCTGTGTGCGCAGAGGCCTGGTAGGGTCCACAGCTATGTGCGTGGACCCTTACAGCTGAGTGTGCAGGTCGGAGTTGGGATTGTATCTGAACCGAGGATTAATAAAATATATGTTTATTCTGAAATGTTGTGTGTTTATGCTTCTGTTATGTTTATGCATCTCTTTACAGTGTTATGATTGCGCACACTTTCTGTGAATGTTGAATGATTAATGAGAATATTGGGTATGTTAACACCCAGGTTGTCCTCTTTGACTCCCAAGAGGATACGGCCGGGGTAACCACTAACCAACTTTGGGCTGCAGCTTCTAGCCCAGCTGCAGTCAGAGAGGGCTCTCTCTATGTGGTATGGTCACTGCTTGCAGTGAAGGTTTTTGGCTAGGTGGGATATGTGTTTTTGGTTGTTGG
>APFE030229572.1:149716-217912 GCA_000404065.3 Pinus taeda
AGGCATTAGTCCTTTCTGAGGAAATATGTGATCTTTGCATCATCAAAGCAGAGCATATTTGGACCTTTGATCTCCAATCATGAAATATGAAACCTATTGGTATAGGTATCTAACAGGGTACACGCAATTAAGTTAAGATCTATAATAATAGCACAGTAAGGATAAAGGATCTAGACAGCACATCTTCGCGCTCTTTACAGAGCTTTGCGAAAGCAGTCACACAAGCTGTGAAGGACAGACGGCTGCGCGGAGCAGCGCAGCCGCGCGGGTTTGCTTCGTGAACTTCCTAGACTTCATCAAAACATCCCTAGGGTGCAGAAACCTGGTTCCAGCGCCCTCCAATACTACCTCGGGTGAGACCTTAGTCCGCGCACCATGGACTGTTGCCGAAAGGGCCAGTAGTTTTGGGATTGTTTGGCTAAATCACTTTTGAACCTGGGTTAGGCCCCAACAAGCCAACAAATGGTTCCATTTCCAGGACCAGGATCTGCCTAAGGGATGTCTGATGTCGTGCCATTGAAACCCTACAAAGGAGGAAATTGAAGAGTGGTTGGACAAGAAGCATCATAAGTTCGTGACACAGGAAAATAGAACTCCGCAGATATCTGAGAAGAGGTGGCTGGATCGCTACGTATATACAGAAATCCACAAGATCTTCATCGCATCCTTCCCTTCTAAACTGTATGAGTGGATCGCAAGGTTAGCCGACAGCTAGGGAAGGTATAAGCTCGATGAATCGATAGTGTGGACTCCAGAATTAGTGCGCATACTAGAGACATTAGAAGATAAGATCGCGCGAGCTGTGGACCATTGGCTCGACCAGATAATAGGGGGATTTATCACTGAGTTTGGGATAGACATGACCGTGAGCTACAGTGAAGCAGAGCAACGTTTTCTCAAGGGACCGTGAGGTAAGTACATTAAATCTCTAAATACTTGGATTAAGATGTTGTTATGTGAAAAATGGGTGATGCGAATACATTAATGTTTGTAACAACACGGAGCGAAAGTATCTACAAAGGTAGTGGGGAATTGGGGAATAGTCCCTTGATTTCACCTTTGCGAGAGAGCGAGGAAGAGCTCGCTCGGGTCTATCCGAGAAGTGCGGTCAATTTGATAAGGCAACGCTTTCTTTATTTACCACCTCCACTTACGCCACCACCCGCTTCACCTCCTTCACCTCCATCCTCACCCACCCCATCTCCACCAAACTCGCAGTTCAACATGGTGAGCGCGATCAAGCTACCCATATTCAGAGGAGTAGGAAATGAGGATCCGGATCAGTTCTGGTTCATGGTAAGAGCGGTGTGGGAAGCACAAGGAGTCATAGATGACAACATTAAGAAGGCCACATTGGTGAGCGCGCTGCAGGATCACGTGCTGACATGGTATATGAAGCACTCTAATGATCACCCAAATGCAAGAATAGCGGAGATCCAGAATGCGCTAAACTGAGAATTTTGCCGGTCGAAATCAAAGACACAGTCAATCATTAGGTTCAAAGAGATCGTGATGCTTCCAAGTGAGACCCCCAAGGATCTGGATCAAAGACTGAAGAGTACGATCTGTGAGGCAAATATGACGCTAACGGATGCACAGCACCACGCATCGCTTGTGGCGTCTTTGACACCACACCTGAGGACGACACTGTCACAGTAGAAGCTTTCAACCCAGGACGAAGCATTGGAAATGGCGATGAGGTTGCATGAAACACTGATACAGGATACGGGGTTGGGAGTTCAACAAATCCACACGTAGCTACAGAATATTTGCCTAGAAATACAGAGCTTGAAGTAGGATAGGGCACCACAGCCAGAGGCACGCGAGGAAGTGTGGTGCATAAAATGCAAAGGTCGGGGCCACGACAAGGATCATTGTCCGATATTCATGAACTACTTGGCAGGAGGGGGGCCAATGCCGTTGATACCAGAGGCACATGCAGGGCCAAGTGCGACACCCACACTATGGTGCGCGATCTATCAGATAGGAGGAAAACACACAACAGACAACTGCAATTTGTTGCAGAAGTATAATTAGACTCCCCAGCAGCTGTTTTGTAATTTATGCATGTTAGTAGGCCACGACAAGCGTACTTGTCATAGCTATGAGTCAATGATGGATCGAACCCCAGCCTATAGAATGCAGACAAAAATGTGAGGCCTCGACCCAGCCGCAGGGATGGCGTGCGTTGGATTTTGGGGGCGAGGACGAGGATGAGGGAGAATGGGACCAGGAAGGGGTTGTGGACAGTTAATTTGTTACAATTATGGAGGACCAGAGCACTATGATCGCGATTGTACTAACCCAACGAGAGTATCATGTTCATATTGTGCCCAGTTTGATCATGAAATGGTAGATTGTCCTACGTTGATCGCACAAATGCGCGAGAAAGGTGTACTCCAGCCTACTCTGACTCAAAATATCCAAATGATGAGATTTGAACCACGTGAAGAAGATCCAACCATGAACATGACGCTCAGAAGCGGTGCGACCACAAGGGAAGATAAAGGGAAGTAGCCCAAGGAGGATACATGGGTTTGCAAGGGTCCTACAAAGGAACTTGAGTTTGATCTAGAACACGCAAAAGAAACATTTATGGAAGCTAAGAAGAGCTTTGCGAAGGCCTCTACTTCAGGTAGTAAGGATCAACCAGAGCCAAGTGTTATCACTTAGATTTTCCTTGAAGTTGTTAGAAGAAGGAAAGGGGTCTCAGGTAACCACAAATCAATAATTTAAGTACAGAATCTAGCCAATATGTACTCAAAGAGGGCTCTCTCTTTATGATTTAGCTTTTTTTATGGGATATTAGGCTAGTTATGAAAGCTTGGGGGGTTTTGATTTTGTTTGGTGGTGGAATTCAGGAGCAGATGGATAGAACAAGGTATTTCAGGCCGTTGGGCTATGGAGTCAACTGAAGATGGCTTAACTGGATCAGGTTGATTTAACAAAGGAGAAATTTCACAGGGCAAGATAGCTAAACAAAAGACAAGTGATAGCTTAAAATGGGTGGAATGCTCTTGAACAGGGAGGAAGAACAATCAAGAATCCTTCAACAAAATCCAAGATGAAAGAAAGAGGGTGCTCATTAACAAAAAGCAATTAAGTATTTTTTGTTAAATGGTCACAATGATAAACTATGAAAGTAGGGAGCAGTTAAGAATTCCCTACCTATAATAGCTTGGAAGAAAACATTAAGAAAGTAAACGATTTTAAAGATATAATGCAGTAAAGCTCTTTCTAAAATATAACTTTTCGTTTATCATTCAGATATGAAACACATATGAATATTTATTAAACCAAAAAAACTGCAAAAACACAAGATATAGAATACTTATTTATTTCTCGTTGACATAGGTATCCTGTAAAAGTCCTTTGCTTGATTACTTTGTTCCAACTAGCCATACAAAAGTTGTTCAACAACACTTCAATTCCAAAAGTAAATTGTCTATAGAAATGTCTAAGAATCCACACTAAAATACTTCAAATGAAGAAGTATTTATACTAATTGTAAACTGAAATATCTTGAAAAAAATATCAAGATTGGTTTCACAAATATCTCCAACTGTTTACATTAATAGAACTTAAATAAAGGACATTCAAAACTAATGAATCTATTTGGCACTATTTCTATGGATTTATGGTGACAAAGAAGAGAAAGTCGAATTTGATAGCAACTCTTAAGGTCCAATGATACGCTTGTATATCTAAATCCATGACATATATGTCAAAAGTGAAAAAGGTTTTTGTAGATAAGAACGTTTTTGAGATAAATCTATCTCAGTTTCCCAAACTTCAGCTCTAGTTGTTCACAATATTCTCTGCAAAAATATGTTAAAAACAGGACTTTGCACAAACTAAAAAATAGGCTGTGAAGACATGCACTTATCTCCCTTTTGGTAATACCTGTGTAAAAAGTGAGATAGGTTTTTGTATATTAGCTTTTTAGGAACAAAACCTCCTCCATTTTCTCGAAATACTTCTTGGATTGGCCACAACAGTTTTTGCAAAACTATGACTTAAATAGGAAATTTTTGAAGAATGTACCATTTCTGCTCTGATTTTATCTTTTAACTATAAATTCCTTTCAATTGTTTTTCACTTTTACTTTGCATAAACTTCATTGTAGCTGGTGAAAGTGTTTTCATCTTTGTTTAACCCTTAATGTCTTCATGTTTAATTTTAATGTTTATTGTTTACTTTTTACTTTTACCGCTCTGTTTTTTCATTTGTCTTCATTTTGACATGAATTTGTATACTCTGTTTTGTAAGTGCCTTCCCTACTGTTTATCTTCATGCTAGCTGATTTACTTGACTTGGTCTCAATATGATGCTCTTTAATCCTGATACACTTTGATTGTTCTTTATTGTGTCCTTTTACCTTCAATGTGTAGTTTAGGTTTTTACTGTCTATTTCAACAATAAATCGTTTAATTTCATGTTTCCTTTGCTTGTCTTTTTACTATATGTTTTATCTTCCATCTCTGTTTGAATAGTTTTGATAACAATCTTGGAGTAAATAGGTCTTATGACTAGTATTAAGACTATTTATCCAAGGTTGTGGTCTTCTGATCACCTGTAAAACAAAACAAATTGTTAAGAAAGCATTGGTTTGCAGGGGAGGTCGAAAAGGTTTCATTTGAGCTTGAGAGGTTTGTGGAGTGAGTCCAAAATGCTTTTTGGGAGGTAAACCATGCTTGAATTGGTTAACAGAAGCTTCAAGTGGCACAGATGGGTTACATAGGGTTTTACTGCACAATCAGGTGAAAACAAGCAACACTGGGGTTTTTGTGTTTAAATGGGTAAATGGTTGATATTGGCGGGTAAGCTTTGAATGAACAGTGGACAATTTGTCATATGCGGAGAGTGGGAAGCGGGGGTGGTAAGCGGATTTCATCGCACTGCTTTTGGGAGGCGAGTGGTTTTTAGGGAGGACCGTGCGATTCCACACATCTTTCGACACATAACATCGACACTATTTTAGAAACCGCTCACATTGCACGCTAAAGGTCGACCAAAAGGCCCGTGCGATATGGGCGATAGCCATCGGATCTGAGGGATCTGATCGGACAATGGTCGGGGTAATGATGTCACTGATGGATAACGGAGGGCGGGCCCGATATTAATTAAAGGAGTTAATCATATCGGGGCGATTTGATTGGTCACTGAGTTATTAGTTAATCCTGGTGACTAATTAATCCTCATTTAGTATGGCAGGGTTTTGGGTTCTTAATTAACCACAGATTGGTTAATTAATTCCGTTTATTGATTTTGTTAAGGTTATATTTAACTGCGATACGGGATATGTAAATATTTGAGATTTTTATAATAATACGGGCGCTGGTGTTTTGTTTTTGGGGAGTTAAATAATAATACAAGTTAAAAGTTAATATGACTTTGTGGAAATTTAACAAGCGCTAAGATAAAATGTTTCCAAAAGTGTATTTCATCATATAACATTTATAACTTAGGCTAAACGAATATGAGGGTTTTGAGATATGGAAATGTTTGTAATTTCCCTAAGTAAAATAGGGATTTTACTTAGGAAAATATTTTAAAGGGGATGAATGAATTTATGAAGGGGTAAATATTGATGAAAGGGACTTAAGTAATTTAGGCATTCCAAATTATTGGGCCGAAGGTTCGATCTCTCCAAAAGTCAGAGAAATGCTCTGAGCCCCTCTAAACCGTTGTAGATACCTTTAGCACTTAGGGGAAATAAGTGAATTTCTAGGGAAAAATGAAGTAAGGAAGTTAATTAATTTGACTTTGTTTCCTTGATGTGTTGTTTCCAATGTGAGTTGTGCTTTGTCCAAGTGATGAAAGTAAAAGATTTAAGCATTAAACTTAACCATTCACCACATATCTATTATGCAACCATCATCTACTTACCCTACCTACTTTATCCTAGCATTTTCACTTCTTTATTAGGGTGCACTTAGATTGGAAAACCCTTATCAAACTTTATTTTCTTTTGCAATGAGGATCCTAACTAAGTCTAACCTTATTACATCTAAGGGCTCGGATTAAACTGTTGAGCTCCTTTTATTTACTCTACCTATCTACTTATCTGCCAAGATTAAATAGTTGGTCAGATTTTTATTCTCTATCTCTAAAACATGAAATTTAAAATATGAACTAGTCAAGCTTAAACTGTTTGACTACTCATGGATTGTGGCATAGGTGACAAGTTTCACACAATCTTTATTATACAACAAGTAAAATAGTAGTGGAATTTGGACTTGCACACATTCATGGTCTTTTTCCTTTTTTCTTTGGGGTTCATTTTCTTTCATTTTTTGACATTTTCTTCATTCTTTTTGTCCTTTTATTCTTTTTCTAGGACATACCCTCTTTACATTTTTTATTTTTTATTTTTATTTTTTACAAATATGGAAAACATTTGCAAAAAGCAAAGGTATGTACATATTTCAGAGCCAAACCAAGGCAATCATGATATATGACACCTATTGGTATAGGAACCTAACAACGACTTCACTTGGGGATGGCATTTCCTTGTGAAATGTCAAGAACACTGTCGACTAGTAGCCTGATCCATTGGGCCAATCCCACACATGTGAATGCTCTGTTGTATAATCTTTTGACTGAAAATCTTGAACTTAAATTGTAGCCTTTTCTGCAAACTAAAATCTGATCTAACATATACTTGTTGATGGAAACTGAATTTATTCAAACCAAAATCCTACCTACTTACTCTAATCAGCTATCTGGTTGCTTCTTAGGTAAAATGAAACAACCAATGCAACCACTCAAGCATCATATACATTGGTGACTTTTGTTGTCTATGCTTGTTGGTGGTTAAAATTGAGATGTTGAAAACAAATATAGCTTTGTTAACCTTTGAGAAGATAAGGAAATTCCTGATCTCCTTTGTTGGATCTAGAAATTGTACAAAAGGATCTTGTAACATATATACACTATTCTTGAACTGATTCAAACAACTGTACATCTGTTGTGTATGGCCCGCATGCCATGAAATTGAAATAGTACCTTCATCTTTATCAACCTGCAGACTTTCAAATGAGCTTTGTGATGATATTTCTACTGATTGTAATGTTTGTCTGGTGAAACCATTTTTCATCTTGATTTTGACTCTCATAGTTTGTTAATGGAGAAAAATTATGATTGCATTCATCATCCAACCTATTAGCTATTGGATCATAAAGAACTTAGAAGGATTGCTGCAACTTATTACATATAGGTTCAAATGGAACTTCATAGATTTCTACAAGCTGCTCCTCCTTTTCTTTAAAAAATTTATACCACATTTCCCTTAAAAATTGAAATTATTCAAAACAAAGAGGCATGGAATCATCTTGGATCATTTGATCATATGTTCCAGTTTCCAAGTTTTCTTCTGCAACTTGACATTCAATGGAATTTTAGGGCTGCAAATCTAGATATGATTTGTCTTGCACAAGTCTTTTATTGCCCTCTAGATAATTAATATAAAAACTTGTTGACATTTGATTTCTAATTACATGATAGTTATCTCTGATAAATTGAAATGAAGCAAAACAAAATGGTAAAGTTCCTTCACTGATTTCAAAATTTTCTGCACTTTCCTCCTCATTTTCATAGCTGAAATGAACAAGCTGATCACTATTTTCAAGCTGCTGAACTTGAACTTCCTTATTCCTCAAATTAGCTTTTGATTGATTTGTAAAGTTAGTTTGGATTTGAAGAACATAATTATCATCATACTGATCATATTTGGGAAAATAATCAAAAGAAGTAATGTCATCTAACATACATATTAGATCATGAGATTGCTCCTCCACATATTGCTTTGTGAATCTATATTCTAATCTATGGTAGATTGAGTTGGTAGGAATTTGTTCATGAATATCAACCTTTTCCTTTTGTGAAATAAATGTGTCATGGTGATTTTGAGCAAAAAATTCATGTTTCATTGTGATCTTATGAATCATTTCCTCTGTTTTCTTTATCAAAATGTCGAGTATTTCCTCTTTCTCTACTTTCAACTTTTCTCTTCTAATTTGCAGATTAACTTCTACATCTACTGCCATGTTCTGCATCTATTCCATTGTTGAGGGGTTTCTTTCTCTTACATGAAATTCTATCTCTGAATCAAATGCTCTTGGATAATGCAAAAGAGTTGAACCAGGGGGAGGTCTTATATTTAATGGTATTGAATAATAGATTTGATTAAATCTGTCTGAAAATTGTTGTATTGTTTCATATGACTGTCTTTTTAACTGATTATATTCTTCTATGATCACAAGAAAATTGACTCTGATTATCCATCTATCAAGGAAGAGTTTGAGAAACTGCTCGAGATTTGAGATGTTTGCCTCAGGCAGGGTTTTGAACCAACTCTTCACTTTGTCTTGCAAAGAAAGAGCAAAAAGCCTAATACTGACATCCTCTTCATCTACTTCAAATAAGTTAAGATAATCTTCAAAATCTTGAATATGTTTTTGGGCAGTGGTACCATTCTCTCCATCAAACCTAGGGAGGTGCTTAGGATAATCGTTAGGGAAAGCATGGAGTGTAGGAGGTAAAATGAGTGGTTTATATCTATCAGGAACTTTATGAGGTACTGGAATATGTATAGGGATTGTATGATCAGTCTTAATTTTTTTATTCTCCTCAATTGGAAAATGATCTTCATAAGAATTAGAAGAATACTGCTCAAATATGTAAGGAGATTTTATATCTACATTTTTCAAAGGGAAATAATAAAAAATTAATCTAAAATCTTCTCTAAGATACAATATACATTGAAAAATTTTATCAATGAGAAATAACGGAATGTCTTGGATAACAATCCATGTTAAAAGTCTAATATTTTCACATAGTTCTTTCAGGTTCATTTCTCTAGTGGAGTCTTGATTGTAAACTTGATTTGGAGTCGCCAAGTGGATGATTTTAACCTTTGTGTGTTTGATCACTGTCCACCATCATAGATCAGATCTAAACCTGTAAAACAATTCTGAAGAAAATGTTAGTTCTTCCCGAAAGGAGTCACCACTATGTTATCACTCAAATTTTCCTTGAAGTTGTTAGAAGAAGGAAAGGGGTCCGAGGTAACCACAAACCAATATTTTAAGTATAGAATCTAGCCAATCTGTACTCAGAGAGGGCTCTCTCCTTATGATTTAGCTTTGTTTATGGGATATTAGGCTAGTTATGAAAGCTTGGGGGGTTTGATTTTGTTTGGTGGTGGAATTTAGGAGCAGATGGATAGAACAAGGTATTTCAGGCCATTGGGCTATGGAGTCAACTGAAGATGGCTTAACTGGATCAGGTTGATTTAACAAAGGAGAGATTTCACAGGGCAAGATAGCTAAACAAAAGACAAATGATAGCTTAAAATGGGTGGAATGCTCTTGAACAGGGAGGAAGGACAATCAAGAATCCTTCAACAAAATCCAAGATGAAAGAAAGAGGGTGCTCATTAACAAAAAGCAATTAAGTATTTTTTGTTAAATGGTCACAATGATAAACTATGAAAGCAGGGAGCAGTTAATAATTCCCTACCTATAATAGCTTGAAAGAAAACATTAAGAAAATAAATGATTTTAAAGACAGAATGCAGTAAAGCTCTTTCTGAAATACAACTTTTCGTTTATCATTCAGATATGAAACACATATGAATATTTATTAAACGAGAAAAACTGTAAAAACACAAGATATAGAATACTTATTTGTTTCTCGTTTGACACAGATATCCTGTAAAAGTACTTTGCTTGATTACTTTGTTCCAATTGTAGAAATTTTGAATAATATGACACTTATTCACATAGATTATCCTGATTATACACTATTGCGGAATGCATGCATAATACATAACCTCCTCTACTATTGATCATCAATTTTTCAGAATCATAAACAATCGCATGCGCACATAGAAGTATCAATCACACATATCAACACAGTATGTACTCGGGGAAAGCATAAAGATGAAAACCCCCAACTATTTGTATATTATATTGATTGAGAACATGTAACAATACATAGTACAATACTCCTCGCAAGTACTCAGTACTATCTCCACCTGTTACACACAAACTAGCTCAGATCTGAATCAATCACAGGTTCAAATCTCCTCCGCTGCTTGCCTGCCTCCACTGCACAATCCTGCATGAGAATGGATGAATGAATGATCCAAATTCGTATTTCCCTTGGATATACCACGCAATCCTCATTGGCAACTCAATACCACTGATTGTGCAAATCACATGCACAACTATAGTCACAACTGACAACTGTCTTTCCCTTTCACTCACCTCTAACACTTGTCTCCACTGAACTGTCCATGCACTGACATGCACTGAGTCAACTGATGTGTTCTTTAGTTGACTCATGATTTAATAATTAGTGAATTAATTAATAACTAATTCACACCACTCATCACTTAGTCTATTGATTAGTTAGACTAAATACAACTAGTTCAACTAAGTCAAACTGAACACAATGTAGAAATGTTGAATAATATGACACATATTCACAGAGATTATCCCGATTATACACTATTGCGGAATACATGCATAATGCATAACCTCCTCTACGTTGATCATCAATTTACAGAAACAGAAACAATAACATGCGCACATAGAAGCATCAATCACACATATCAACACAGTATTTTCCTGGGGAAAGCATCTTGCTAAAAACCCCAACTATCTGTATATTATATTGATTGAGAACATGTAACAAACATAGTATAATACTCCTCACAAGTACTCAGTACTATCTCCACCTGTTACACACAATACAGCTCAAATCTGATCTCCAAATCTCCCCTGTTGCTTGCCTGCCTCCACTGCGCAATCCTGCATCAGAATAGATGATAATGGCTCAAGAAAAATTTTATTTACTTGGAAAAATCACGTGAGCAAAAGCTACAATTTCCCTTGGCCTCATTGGCATTACTCAATCCATTGCATGTGCAAGTCTCATGCACAACTAATAGTCACAACTCACCCTTTCACTTACCTCTAACATTTGTCTCCACTGAACTATCCATGCACTAAGTTAACTGATGTATTCTTCAGTTGCATTATGAGTTAATAATTAGTGAATTAATTAATAACTAATTCACACAACTCATCACTTAGTCTATTGGCCAGTTAGACTAAATACAACTAGTTCAACTAAGTCAAACTGAACACAACTCTATTAACTCCTGATCCAACTCCACATAACTCAATCATTGAAGTCCTAACTGAAGTCCTCCATGCAATAGCTCAAGTAACCCATAAGAACCACGTATTTCCTTCATGCAGTTGCATGTACCACATTTGTAGCTTGAACTGAAGTGCTCCAAGAGAATAAGATAATGCTTATAGTCCAAATATTATTAAGGGCTAATAATATTCAATTGTTCTATATTTAGACTGACAGTCTAAGAATAGACTTTGATCACACCACTGTGATCCAAAAAATAGAAGTCCATCTATTTTTCCCAACATGACCAATCATCCATAAACAACATCCTGCAACTCATAGACCATGATCCATATGTCTAAAAATAGACATAGTCTAAAAGTAGACTTTGTGCCAAAAACTTGCATGCGAGACCACTTAGTGAAGGCGACTTCTTTCCACTAAGCTCCATCATCTTGTTGCATTCTCAACAAGCATTTCTTGTTGCACACTTTTCAACACTCCCTCTCAACAAGAAAGGCTTCCTCTCAAACCCGGTCCTGTAACTTTGGAATGTTCTGCATGCAAGACATCTGCGGGGTCCACTTTGCTCCAACAAGACTTGGAACAAAAACACACTCCCAACTGACCACTCTGTTGGGCTAGGAACATATTCTAATGCTGAAGCTCTACCTGCTGCTGACAAGTGCTCCCTCTCTGACATATGCGCTACTGCAACATCTTCATGCATCTCGCACCATTGCACACCTGTCTATGCCACCTAGCACTGTGCAAAACACTTGTGTCTCTCGCATTGCTGTAGCTTGCATGCTATGCATTGTCCTGGGATTCTTTGCACTATCGCTCTCTCTGCCGCTCCATCCGCATCTGTCTCTACCCAATCAGTCAGTTCCTGCTACTCCACATCGGGGCTCCCGTAGCAAGGTCTCATCCAAGAGGTTGGGTATCTCAAGGATCCTGCCCCTCCTCCTTGGGACGATCACTCTATATCGCCCCACCTCCTGCCTGAAGGTATGGCTGCATGTGATCCCTCAGCCCACCTGGCTCAAATTTTCCCCCTACTAGAGGTCTCTGCACGAGTAGATGTCTCTACTCGATCTCCACTCAACTTCCCCTGTTGTGGCTACTCCATAACCTCCTAAAGCTGCTGCACCAATCGTGGCTCCTCCAAAATTGTCTGAGACTTCTTTTGGCTCTGCATGTTGAGAGGTAATATACCCTCCCTCTCAACCACCAAGTCTCCATCAGTTGCCTTGCTGCTCAAGGCTTTGCATGCAACTTGAACCTCTAGAGCATACAGGTTCTTGACTCGTGAACAAATCTGCTTCACCTGTCTAGTGATGATGTGTCTAAGGAAAAAATTTCCCTCACTGAAGACTACATCATAGCCTCTGTCTTCCAGCATCGCGATCAACACCAAGTTTCTCTTTAGTCCTGGTACATACTTGACATCAGTCAAGGTAAGGCGAGCTCCATGCTCCCTCTGAAAAATAACGTGCCTACCCCTGAGACACTATACTTCTCATCATTACCCATCACTATGAGTATTTGGATATCTTTCTCCTCCAAAGTACTGAACAAAATTTTGTCATCGGTCATGTGGAAAGAAGCTCCACTGTTAAGAAACCAACCACTTCCCATCATGGATGAAACCATGCATGCGAAGAGTGTGAAATCCAACTCAAACTGTGAAGCAAGTGCCTCACCTTCAGATCCTTCACCAGATCCCTTCTTGGACTTCTTCTTTGGGCAATTAGTAGCATAATGGCAAAAACTCATGACAATGAAAGCATCTCTCACCTTCGACTTGTCAACCTTCTTCCCATCATTGAAGAACTGGATTCGGAAAGAGAAACCTTCCCCTTCCCCTTCTTCGCCTTACTCGCTAAGGCATAGTTCTCCTCATCATGCATAGATGAAGAACTGTCTCTGGTGCACTGTCTAATATCCTCTTGCACAAGATCCTACCAAAGTCTCTCCCATCCTGGCAATTTATCCCTTCCATTCACCGAGTCCTAGTAGCTATGCCAACTCTTAGGAAGGCCAAGGAGTGCTAGACTCACCATATCCTCATCCTCAACAATTACCCCCACACTTCCCAGCTCATCCCAGCATTGGGTGAACTTCATTAGATACTGGGGCATACTGTCTCCATTCTCACACTTAATGTTTCTGAGTTTTATCCTTGAGCACCATTCCACTTGCTCAAAAAAATCAACCGCTTCCGATCTAAAATTTGTGAGCACGAAGTATTTCTTGTACAGAGATTGACTGTATGGGCATTCACCGGATATCTCACCTTCCAAAAGAAGGATGAATGCAGAGGCTACTTGGCCCAATCACAGACTCTTCCTGACGAAATAAAATGTAAACACTTTCTGAATAATAGATTTGATGATCAATACAACACTGATATCATGTAAAATTTCTTCTACAAATCAACCTGCTCCGATACCATGTAGAAACTTTGAATAATATGACACATATTCACAGAGATTATCCCGATTATACACTATTGCGGAATACATGCATAATACATAACCTCCTCTACGTTGATCATCAATTTACAGAAGCAGAAACAATAACATGTGCACATAGAAGCATCAATCACACATATCAACACAGTATTTTCCTGTGGGAAAGAATCTCGCTAAAACCCCAACTATCTGTATATTATATTGATTGAGAACATGTAACAAACATAGTACAATACTCCTCACAAGTACTCAGTACTATCTCCACCTGTTACACACAATACAGCTCAGATCTGATCTCCAAATCTCCCCCACTGTTTGCTTGCTTCCACTACGTAATCCTGCATGAGAATAGATGATAATGGCTCAAGCAAACTCGCATTTACTTGGCAAAATCACGTGAGCACAAACTAAAATTTCCCTTGGCCTCATTGGCATTACTCAATCCATTGCATGTGCAAGTCTCATGCACAATTGATAGTCACAACTCGCCCTTTCAATTACCTCTAACACTTGTCTCCACTGAACTGTCCATGCACTGAGTTAACTGATGTATTCTTCAGTTGCATTATGAGTTAATAATTAGTGAGTTAATTAATAACTAATTCACACAATTCATCACTTAGTCTATTAGCCAGTTAGACTAAATACAACTATTTCAACTAAGTCAAACTGAACAAAACTCCATTAACTCTTGATCCAACTCCACAGAACTCAATCACTGAAGTCCTAACTGAAGTCCTCCATGCAATAGCTCAAGTAACCCATAAGAACCACGTATTTCCTTCATGCAGCTGCATGTACCACATCTGTAGCTCGAACTGAAGTGCTCCAAGAGAATAAGATAATGTTTATAGTCCAAATATTATTAAGGGTTAATAATATTCAACTGTTCTATATTTAGACTGACAGTCTAAAAATAGACTCTGATCACACCGCTGTGATCGAAAAAATAGAAGTCCATCTATTTTTCCCAACATGACCAATCAACCATAAACAACATCCTGCAACTCATAGACCATGATCCATATGTCTAAAAATAGACTTTGCGCCAAAAACTTGCCTACGGGACCACTTAGTGAAGGCAACTCCTTTCCACTAAGCTCCATCATCTTGTTGCATTCTCAATAAGCATTTCTTGTTGCACACTTTTCAACACACAACTCCATCAACTCCACCAAACTCAATCACATGATTTCTAACTGAAGTCCTTCATGCAATAGCTCAAGTAACCCATAAGAAAAGCGTATTTCCTTCTGGCAGTTACATGTGCCACATCTATAGCTCGAACTAAAGTGCTCCAAGAGAATAAGATAATGTTTATAGTCCAAATATTATTAAGAGCTAATAATATTTGATTGTTCTATATTTAGACTAACAGTCTAAAAATAGACTTCGCCCATATGTCTAAAAATAGAAGTCCATCTATTCTTACCAACATGACCAATCATCCACAAATAGCATCCTGCAACTCAAAGACCATGATCCATATGTCTAAAAATAGACTTTGCGCCAAAAATAGCCTGTAGGACCACTTAGTGAAGACGACTTCTTTTCACTAAACTCCATCATCTTTTTGCATTTTCAACACCAACCAACCATACAAAAGTTGTTCAACAACACTTCAATTCCAAAAGTAAATTGTTTACAGAAATGTCTAAGAATCCACACTAAAATACTTCAAATGAAGAAGTATTTATACTAATTGTAAACTGAAATATCTTAAAAAATATCAAGATTAATTTCACAAATATCTCCAACTATTTACATTAATAGAACTTAAATAAAGGAAACGTAAAACTAATTAATATATTTGGCACTATTTCTGTGAATTTATGGTGACAAAGAAGAGAAATTCAAATTTGATAGCAACTCTTAGTTGATGATGATGCCTCCTCGTCACTAACTACATCCTTCCTTTGTGCATTCTGCCCCAGAAATTCTGCAAACTTAGGGTCCAACGATACGTTTTTATATCTCAATCCATGATATATATGTCAAAAGTGAAAGAGTTTTTTGTAGATAAGAATGTTGTTGAGACAAACATCTCTCAGTTTCCAAAACTTCAGCTCCAGCTGTTCACAATATTCTCTACAAAAATATGTCAAAAACAGGACTTTGAACAAACTGAAAAATAGGTTGTGAATACATGCACTTATCTCCTGTTTGGTAATATCTGTGTAAAAAGTGAGATATTTTTTTGTAGATTATCATGTTAGGAACAAAAACCTCCTCCAGTTTCTCGAAATATTTCTTGGATTGACCACAACAGTTTTTGCAAAACTATGACTTAAATAGGAAATTTCTGAAGAATGTACCATTTCTGCTCTGATTTCATCTTTTAACCTTAAATTCCTTTCAATTGTTTTTCACTTTTACTTTGGATAAACTTCATTGTAGCTGGTGAAAGTGTTTTCATCTTTGTTTAACCCTTAATGTCTTCATGTTTACTTTTACTGTTTACTGTTTACTTTTTACTTTTACCGCTCTGTTTTTTCATTTGTCTTCACTTTGACATGAATTTGTATACTCTGTTTTGTAAGTTTCTTTCCCTGTTGTTTATCTTCATGCTAGCTGATTTAATTGACTTGGTCTTCAATTTGATACTTTTTAATCCTTATACACTTTGACTGTTCTTTATTGTGTCCTTTTACCTTCAATGTGTAGTTTAGGTTTTTACTATCTATTTCAACAGTAAATCGTTTAATTTCATGTTTCCTTTGTTTGTCTTTTTACTATATGTTTTATCTTCCATCTTTGTTTGAATAATTTTGATAACAATCTAGGAGTAAACAAGTCTTATGACTAGTATTAAGACTGTCTATCCAAGGTTGTGGTCTTCTGATCACCTGTAAAACAAAACAAACTGTTAAAAAAGCATTGGTTTGCAGGGGAGGTTGTAAAGGTTTGATTTGAGCTTGAGAGGTCTGTGGAGTGAGTCCAGAATGCTTTTCGGGAGGTAAACCATGCTTGAATCAGTTAACAGAGGCTTCAGGTGGCGTAGATGGGTTACATAGGGTTTTACTCATAATCAGGTGAAAACGAGCAAAACTAGGGTTTTTGTGTTTAAACGGGTAAATGGTTGATATTGGCAGGTAAGCTTTGAATGAACAGTGGAAAATTTGTCATATGTGGAGAGTGGGAAGTGGATTTCATAGCACCACTTTTGGGAAGTGAGTGGTTTTTAGGGAGGACTGCACAATTCCACACATCTTTCGACACGTAGCATCGGCACTATTTTGGAAACCGCTCACATCGCACGCTAAAGGTCGACCAAAAGGCCCGTGCGATATGGGTGATAGCCGTCAGATCTGAGGGATCCGATCGGACGGTGGTTGGGGTAATGATGTGACTGATAAATAACGGAGGGCGGGCCCGATATTAATTAAAGGAGTTAATCATATCGAGGCGATTTGATTGGTTACTGAGTTATTAGTTAATCCTGGTGACTAATTAATCCTCATTTAGTATGGTGGGGTTTCGAGTTCTTAATTAACCACAGATTGGTTAATTAATTCCATTTATTGATTTTGTTAAGGTTATATTTAAGCGCGGGATGGGATATATAAATATTTGGGATTCTTATAATAATACAGGCGCGGGTGTTTTGTTTTTGGGGAGCTAAATAATAATACAAGTTAAAAGTTAAAATGACTTTGTGGAAATTTAACAAGCGCTAAGATAAAACATTTCCAAAAGTGTATTTCATCATATAACATTTATAACATAGGCTAAACAAATATGAGGGTTTTGAGATATGGAAATGTTTTTAATTTCCCTAAGTAAAATAGGGATACTTAGGAAAATATTTTAAAGGGGATGAATGAATTTATGAAGGGGTAAATATTGATGAAAGGGACTTAAGTACTTTAGGCATTCCAAATTATTGGGCCGAGGGTCCGATCCCTCCAAAAGTCAGAGAAATGCTCTGAGCTCCTCTAACCTATTGTAGATACCTTTAGCACTTATGAGAAATTAGTGAATTTCTAGGGAAAAATGAAGTAAGGAAGTTAATTAATTTGACTTTGTTTCCTTGATGTGTTGTTTCCTGTATGAGTTGTGCTTTGTCCGAGTGATGAAAGCAAAAGATTTAAGCATTAAACTTAACCATTCACCACATATCTATTCTGCAACCATCATCTACTTACCCTACCTACTTTATCCTAGCATTTTCACTTCTTTATTAGGGTGCACTTAGATTGGCAAACCCTTATCAAACTTTCTTTTCTTTTATAATGAGGATCCTAACTAAGTCTAACCTTATTACATCCAAGAGCTCAGATTAAACTGTTGAGCTCTTTTTATTTACTCTACCTATCTACTTATCTGCCAAGATTAAATAGTTGGTCAGATTTTTATTATGTATCTCTAAAACATGAAATTGAAAATACGAACTAGTCAAGCTTAAACTGTTTGACTACTCATGGATTGTGGCATAGGTGACAAGTTGCACACAATATTTATTATAAAAAAAGTAAAATAGTAGTGGCATTTGGACTTGCACACTTTCATGGTCTTTTTCCTTTTTTCTTTGGGGTTCATTTTCTTTCATTTTTTGACCTTTTCTTCCTTCTTTTTGTCCTTTTATTCTTTTTCTAGGACATACCCTCTTTACATTTTTTAATTTTTTTATATTTTACAAATATGGAAAAAATTTTCAGAAAGCAAAGGTATGTACATATTTCAGAGCTAAACCAAGTCAATCATGATATATGACACCTATTAGTATAGGAACCTAACACCAAGAATGGATCCTTATATGCTTACTACCTTTTTAGAGACATGCATGAAACTGCTTCGTGACAATAAGGCAGTTAAGGGACTACAGGATTTGATCACCAGGAGCGCAGGGTAAGGGGAGCCATGCGTAGTCCGAAAACTGGGAAAGCATACATTGCGCACCAGGAGGGAAATGAGATTGACGGTGCATATTGGGGAATATGAAATGGAGCAGGTAATCCTAGACCTGGGGTCGGACGTGAATGTATTACCGAATCAGACATGCGAACGTATGGGTAGGCTCGCGTTATAGTGGTCCCCTATGCAATTACGAATGGTGAACCAACATAAGATTTTTCCCATGGGGAGGTTGCAAGGGGTAACAATTGATATCGAAGGCGCGAGCACGCAGGTAGACTTTGAAGTAATAGAGATTGTTGATGACAACAATCCTTATCCCACGTTGCTAGGAATAGACTCCCAGCCACTGATATGAATGGAGTCATCAACCTGAAGAAGCGGAAGATGATATTCGAGAAAAAGTCCCTACGCGTAGTAGTTCCGCTAGACCAACCAAGGGAGTGCGTTACCCTAAACCATTGTGCGACGATGAGCTAAATTGTATTTACCAGATAATAGCACAAGACCAGGATCGGGTGAATCCTACTGCAGATGGGAGAGTCTCATGGGAGCGCGACAGGACCTGTACTTCAGATTCAGATGAAGAAGTAGAACGCTGGCAAAACTGGTCGCACGAAGTGACAACGTTGAATTGTAATATGATGATTAGATCATTGCGTTGCGTGACGACAAAGGCAAGGTAGCTGCCAACATATGATGTAGTAATGGTGGTGGATGAATTCCTAGACAAATTTGAAAGCAGTATTGGAACAATAGCAGTACGGTGTGATGGAATGGGTGCCACGTGCAATGCTTGTACGATGGTGGAGTACACATCAAAAGACAATTGGAAACTGGTGCAAATGTAGAAGACGAATGCACTTACGGTTTGGAAGTCCCCAACGTCAAACGAGAGCCGAGAAAGCAGGACAAAGCAGCTTGCACACCCACCTATGTCGATGGGTGCAGACATGTGTTGTGCAAGCACAACCTAGACTAAGGATAAAAAATCGGAACCAGATGTGGCAGCAGGAAAAGCGACACACACCATGAAGGTTCCATGTTGGAGCATTCAAAAAACTATGCGGAATCATGAACAGAGTTTACCAGGTGAGGCGAACTGACTGGGACCTACACGTACCAACGGTTCAATGGGCCTATAGGACCATAAGAAAAAACCAGAACGCAAAAATGACCCCAACACTGACGAGAAGAGATGAAACCATAAGGGCAATGAAGAATCTCCATACAACAGCTCCCATAGTTAGGACAATACGTGAGGACCCGGGTAAAGGAATTATGTAGTTACAAGAAGTCATTCAACGAGGGAACTTGAAACTTCGCGAAATCGAAGAAGCTTGGGTACGACTGAAGCAGAAAAGCATGTTAATAGACGTGGAAGTTAGAAAATTGGAAATTGAAATCACACAAAATTGTCACGTCGACGGAAGGGTAGGACAAGATACAGGCAGCCATACCACTGCATTATAATATTGTCACCGAGAATTTCTGTCTCTACTACCATGGCTGCAACCGCACCTTATCAGACAAAGTAACCAGGGGAGTGCACCGTTTAAGGAAGAACACGAGGCACTGACTGGTGCAAGGGTAGCTAAGGAAGGCCCGCGGACCAGGTTGAAAGGTGACTTGAAGCCTCGCACCGCGGGTGAGACCACCTGACTATCTGTAGTAAGCACAGTCTCAGCACTGCAAGCAGTTGAAAGAGAGCGCAGGACTATAAAAGAGTCTGCATGGGAGCTGCACGACAAGTAGGTTACGCACAGGATCGGTATGTCACAAGGGTTGCGGCCGCACATAAGGAGCTGTGCTGCTGCATGGGTAGGCTGGGAGGTGACTGTTGGTATCACTGTTCATGACAAGAGGTCCAATTTAAGGCAAAAAGGAGCGAGCGATGGACAATTAAGGCATGGAGTTAGAACTAGATTTGAAACAATCTATCGCCAATATCGCATTAATGAGCCGAAGGAGGGGGGAACGGTTGAATTTGAATTCTAGCAAGCCTATAAATCACCGATGATCATCCATCGAACAACCCTTGGCATCTTGAGAATTCAGTTATTGCGCTATGAGTTGGGTATGGACCTTACGACTTTAGAGGCTTTGAAAGCAAGTTCAGTGTTTGACACATTATCGAAAGAGACGCAGGACCTTCTGAGCAGAGGGATGTCGACAGCCGAGGAAGCCGCGGTGAGCCCTATGTAAGTAGTGGGGGATGCACTGGAAATTCCAAAATCGCCCCGAATGTTGAGGCCTAGAAAGGACCCAAAGGGAGCAGGACCGGTCCGTATGTCTCTGCGAAACCCATGATTTGGTAAGTTGTATATGGAAGATAAGGGAAAAATAATTAATATTGAGAGCGATGATGAGAGGAGGATATCCAAGAATTCGCAGAAGAGATTGAACCATACGTAGAAATGGAGGAAGACATTCATCCAGTACGCGTTGCAGCAAAGCTGCCCAAGTATGTCCCTCCACAGAAAGGGAGAGTAAAAGTACCTAAAGATTTGGATGCCATTAAAAGCACACTCAAAACCCCATTCCTCCCTGAGGGAAGTCTGTTTGAAGGTTTGGCATTGGGCCGCGTACCTACGATGAAGTTTGAAGATTGGGACCTCGCGGATAGCAAAAATTTCCCTCATTTGGGAACTAGCCAAATAATGAAACAAAGCAAGAAGGGGGCAGTTATAGCATTGGAGCCACAAAAATGGCTGCGTGGGGTGGGTGAGGCCGGGCTACTCCACCTCCTATGGATTCCACACTTTCATCGGGCACCAATCATGATATTTGTCATCAGGCAACTGGTTTGACTAATGCATGACGGGTACTTGTGGCTGGAGGAGCCCATTCCCATCATGGCGGAGATTATTCATAGGTTTTTTTGGCTTCCCTGTACGAGAAGGGACCCTGTGAAAATAGTTGGCACAAGTGGAGACTTGGCGATTGCAGAGGCCATGAAAAATAAATACAAGTTGGAGAAAAAGCAGAGGGATTACAATATTACTAGCATTCAATATAAAGGGTTCCACGTAGCCACCCAGTTGCTGGCAGGAAAAGTGATGAGAAAATGTCGTGGCAACGAGGTACTAGCAACGGTCATCGTGCTCGCCGAACAATGCGCAGAGGGGGTACGGTTCAACTAGGCACAGTTCCTCTGCGAGGAGTTCCCGAGGAACTGCAGGGAGGTCTAGGAATAGGGTAAGACCTTCCACTACGCGTGGCTGCTCTTATCCAACCTTTTGGTTGTAGGGGAATTACCGGAGGACAGTTAGTTTCCTCCCCTTGACCAGGGCTTGCCAGAGGCAGCAAAATATGCGTCGCTATGGGTGACAAAGGACGTCACGCGAATCCGCAAAACCAATATCTTCTCGATACTTATGGAAGCGATCGTTTGAATGTGGATCAACAAATGGCCATGCCTATCCCCCATGGTATACGATAGTCTATGGAGCTTTTCAAACTTTAAGATAGACATGCATAATGTGTATATTCGGGCGCAGAAGGATCCGGAGCAGAAATGGACCACACTCCCCTTCATCGCAATTGATGACACTGTTTTCATAGTGCTCGACACATTGCCACCGAAATGGCATGCACCAGATCTGACAGCGCATGATGAGACGACGATTCAAAGATAGAAGGATGTCACCAAGTTTCTAGCACAGCAGAAGCCGAACGAGCAGTTCGCTGAAGAAGTAAGGGCTTCACGTGAGGTAGTGAAGGCTACTGCGGAGTTGACCAAGGCCGCGGACAAAGCAGCAGTAGCAGTAGCATCGTGGGAAACCACGTTGCAGGAAGAAAGAGGCTCGGACTTGACCACTGGACAGGGGACAAATGAAACGGTGGCAGGCATAGACCCAAATAAATCATCGACACAGTTGAAGCAGCCGCACAGTACTGAACAGAAAGGACCCCGGAAAAATACCAAGGCTTCCAAATTAGATGGGGAACCTATTACACTAACCGAGGGTGACCTATATGACATCAGCGACACAGTTCGCGAGGTCACTAGGGAAGCACTCCAAGAAGAAATGACGGAGCAGCAGAATGTGTTGGGGGCACTCAGGGCACAACTCCAAGGAATTCAGGTGCGGCCCCCACAATAGGGAACAGTAGTTGTCTACGAGGCTACAGGAACATCGGCAACAGAGCAGTTGTTGCGGGAGAAAATGGCTAATACCATTGCGCTGCCAGAAGGAGCACTAATAGAGGACAACATGGAGGACAGAGCCACGGTAGGGTGGATCAAGGGACTTGCCCTAAACTTGGCTGCCCTTCTGTGAGAGAAATTATACCAGCTACATGACGGAGCAACAATAGAGCTCCGCACTCGGGAAGGATGCGCAGTACAGATGCTCAATGAACAATGAATCAACATTGAGCAACTGAGCCTCCAATGCGATGAAGCGGTAGCATAGAATTAGCAACTGGAGCAGATCGTTGAGGAAGCATGTCGCCGCGTCCCCGAGCTAGAGATTGCGATAGACCTACCAGTAGGAGTACGGATCCACAAATTGGCCAGTGGAGTCTGCGAGGCAAAGGAGGAAGCAACGAGGATCTAACTGGACCTTAACCTACAGATTGCAGAACTGTGACTGAAGGCACAACCCACTACACCCCCGGATGTCAGAGCGCAGCAGCACCACCCCATTCAATCAAGGTTGGAAGCAATAAAGCACACCATACAAGATTTCACAGGCTTGTTAGATCAGTCACTCTTGATGCTCACTTCACTGTAGGAAGACCCAACTATGTAGCATTTATAGACAAAAGCGCGGGAGTTGCAGGAGGCCTATGACAATGTCTAGGGGACCGCGCAGACGGTCGCCCTTACTCAGCGATTGGCCAAGATGAAGGAGGCCCATGCTATAAAGGAACAGGTGGATGTCGCACGTCAGAAAGAAGCAGTGCTTAAAGCATGCATCCAGCCTTGGCTTGAGGAAGCATTCACGGTCATCGCTAAGATCGAACGGAAGTTGGCACAGATGCAGGGCATATATGCACTAAGGCAAGGAATTGCCCCTGACAACGATGCATCAAATATATGCGCATAACTGGTATAGCAGACTGCAGAAGAATGTACTGCGGACGTAAGCAAAGCACAAAAGTTGTTGGATAGACTTCGTGTGATGATCACTGCACCGGCAGAGTGACTCAGGACAAGTTACGATTGTTGTGTTGGGGGTCTATTGGGCAGCGAATCCCCCCATAGTATGTTTTTTGTGCTTGAAGCCTGGATTTTGGTCAAGTGTAATGTAAAGACCCCGCAAAATGTGGGCGTAGAGTGCGAGAGTCTAGGGTTGTCCACCCTAAGATAATGTAATTTAATGTAGAGTGTTAGCCTACCCATGGTCCGTGGACCATGGGATTGTATAAATAGAGCGAGGCTCTAAGTGTAAAGTCAGTCTTGGTCTGATAACTTATGATGTTCTTGGATGATGAATTTGCTCTGAGTCTGTAAGTCCGAGTCTTGGGTTGTAGTAGTAGGAAGAGGCTCTGTAGTTGTGTGCGTAGAGGCCTGGTAGAGTCTACAGTTGTGTGCGTGGACCCCTGTAGCTGAGTGCACAGGATGGAGTTGGGATTGTATCTGAACAGAAGATTAATAAAAGATAAGTTGATTCTGAAATATTGTGTGTTTATGCTTTTGTTATGTTTATGCATCTCTTTACAGTGCTATGATTGCACGCACTTGCTGTGAATATTGAATGATTAATGAGAATATTGGGTACACACAATTAAGTTAAGATCTATAATAATAGCATAGTAAGGATAAAGGATCTAGACAACACCTCTTTGCGCTCTTTATAGAGCTGTGCGAAAGCAGTCGCACAAGCTGCAAAGGACAGACGACTGCGCAGAGTAGTGCAAGCGCATGGGTTCGGTTCACGAACTTCCTAGACTTCATTAAGACATCCCTAGGGTGCAGAAACCTGGTTCCAACACCCTCCCATACTACCTCGGGTAATACCTCATTTCGCGCACCGTGGACTGTTGCCGAAAGGACCAGTAGTTTCGGGATTTGTTTGGCTAAATCACTTCTGGACCTGGTCAGGCCCCAACAAGCTAACAAAAACCTATCTAAGTCACACAAAAATAATGGTAATGGCAAGATGAATACAGACACATGAAAGTGTTGTGAGTTCCATAAGAACCCCTATCATAACATTAATGAATGTCATGCAAGGCATTCATTGATGGCTAAGTTGAAAGCTTCATAATCAAATGCAGGTTCTAACTATGAATTAGAGCTATACAAGGGGAAGCATATTATTGATGCAAAACCTAGAGTTGATGTTGCCACCTCCAAGGTCCAACAAAGTAAGCCCAAATATTCAAAGGAGGGTGAGTGCTTCTTTCACTCACAAATGTTGGTAAAGGGTGCCCCTCAACATTTCATTGTCAATAATGAAAGTCAAAAGTACCTCATCTCAATGGAGGTCATCAAGCAATTGGACCTACCAACAATACCACACCCATAACCATACACCATCGGGTGGCTCGGCCAAGGGAGAGATCTTCGCGTCAGCCATTAGTGACGCCAACCCTATGGCATCAAGCCCTTCAAGGGTTGTATATGAGGAACTGTGTGATAATGCTCCCCTTGAAGTTTGTGATGTTCTTTTAGGCCAATCATACTTTTGGAAGTGTCATGTTGTATATGAGTCCAAACCTCGTAGTGTTATTATTACTTCGGGTAAATAAATATTTAGGATACCAAAGGTGGCTCCACATATTTCCATTTATTTGATCTCTATTAAGCAATGTAGTAAGGTCATCTCTTAGAACGGGAAATTTGTATTCTTCTTAATTCACTATCAAAGTAAGGAGAAGATTGTGGCCACATCCATGGACTCCGCACATGGCCCTTCCATGCGGCAAAGGCAAGTGGACAAGGTTGTGGAAGAATACAAAGAAATCTTCTCATCACCCACTAGGGCAACTCTGCACTATTAGGTCAAACATTCAATTTATCTGACCCTTTGATCAGGGATCAAAATATGCTCAAAAATCAAAGTGCTCAGAATCACCAAAAACTAGTGCCAAATCCTAGATCTCGTTGTTTTGATTCCAACGACGCTTGAATCGCCTCAATATGAAAATGTATGTGAAAGTGGTCATGTTCTGAAGTTTTTGGAAAATAACTAAAAATTCAACTTGTAGGGTTGACTGGGCTACTGATTGGATAGGTCATACAGTGACATTATGCTGACACTAGCGTACTGATTGAGCAGTATGAATGATGGTGGACCAATCCAGGATTGACAAGTGGTAGCCTCATATAGGTCAATTTGGTGTAGTTTCATTGGTTGGTTTGTTTTTGTGGTGGCTAATAAAGAAGTGCCACATGGCTCAATGGGAGGGTGCCATATGGCCCTCGAGACTGGTGTAAGAAATTTTAAAACGGTTGAAGGGCCTTAGCGGGGGTTGACCCTTAGACCTCTGGCCAACCTCCAACTTTACTCTTACACCATACGATTGATTCTTAACCATACGGGTCAGTGGTTCTAGTTATTGTTAAGCCATGGGAGCATTAGCGCTGGGGGCGGGGTACATGGCCTCATTCCTTGGTTATATGGTATAACATATGACCAACATCGAGCTGACAAGGGCGAGCATTAAGCCCTGGCCCTAGGTCACGTTACCATTACATATGTCCACGATAGAGGAGCAAAAGCAGAGGGGGCGAGGAGTTGGCCCTGACCCCCACCGGTGTCCACATGACCATGGTGAGAGAGATAAACGAGTAGGAGTTAAGCCTGACCTTGATTATGTAAAAATCATTGTAACCAATGACTAGTGACATGGAGGGCTAGGGTCGGAGGGGTTGGTGCGTGGCCCAATCCCTAGCCACATGGCCACCCATGTGCTTGAGAGCAGGGCTAAAAATTTGGCCCCAAAGGGTTATTGCCGCATTTAAGTAGGTGACAATTTTCACCATTTGTGGTGGAATTATTGCTCCTAGACGAATTTGTCGCTCGGCGGTTTGCCAAAATGCAAAATTTGTTTCCCAATTAGCCAGTCTTGTCATTTTGCAGGATAGATAGCAGGGAAATGGAGAAAGAGGCCTAACTTGGTCATTCTTCAGCCTTTTTGTGCCCAATAAGAGCCTACACAGGGATTTTTGGGTGTTCTAAACAAAATGGAAATATTATTTTGGTGATTTGAGCACTGTATGTATGACAATTTGCAGAGCCAAGTCCTTTCATGTTGTAGACAAAGATTGTGTTTTTCTTTTTGAGGCGATATGGATATCTTTTTTAGCATGGAGAGAGCCTAGGCAAGGGGTTTTCAAGCCTTCTAATGCATCTGCAACAATTGTTTCTTAATTAGAACAACCATTTTCAGTTTATTCTCAGTTTTTTTGTGAGAAAAAACCATTTCAACACTTCATTATGAAGCAGTTGAATTTTCTGCTTTTTTATCTCGGAATGAGTACAAGGACCTGTTGCCACATTTAGTGAGAGAGTCCTTTTTCTTTTGACACCATCATTTTCTTTGTTGTTGATTCAAATTGTGAGTGAAATTTCTCTGAAGGAGAACGTTTCTTTGTAGGAGAAACAAGTGTCGCTCCGGAGGGCGGTTTACTCTGAGTCAAATATTTGTAATGTACTATTTTTATTGTTGAAATCAATAAACCAATCTAGCCATTGGAGCAGGGCCCAAAGACGTAGTCTAGGAGGAGTGAACTCCATTATCACATGGTTTTTCTCTTCTTCAATTTCATCATCTTATGTTTCACAAGATTTTGTTTCATCTTTAAGTTCATTGAAAACTTAACTATTCATGGTTGAACAAATTATGAACTAAGTTAACTTTTGAAGAACCAAAATTTTCAAAACTTACGAAGTGTTAGAGGACAATTCATTTTCAGATCAAATGGTATCAGAGAAGGGTCTGGCCAAATTTCAAGCATGGGAAAAAATTTGCAACGTGCAAGGTTGCTAGAATCAAAGGAGATGAATTCTTCTCTCCAAGTGGAGAATATGGAATTGAGAAGATTGCTCAAAGCAACAGAGGATGAGAAGAAGAAGTTGCGCTTGATCTTGCAGAATGTCATTGAAGAGAAAACTAGGGAATGTTCATTTGCCAAAGGTTCCCCTAAGACTCAACAAGTTTGTGGCCATGGGATGACTGATGCTTGTACCCTTTGTCAATTCAAGAACACTGCTTATATGTTAAATCACAAGAATGTTTCTTGAATCTTCATCTACCACTTCGTCTACAAAAGAGAAGAAGGAAGAGGTGGATACGCTTCAGGAAGAGGACCAAGAGTCAAAAGTAGAAAAGGATGTAAAAGACACTTCATGTTCAATTTATTATTTTAACAATGATAATGCTTCTTTTGCATCATTTGAGAAACATACCAAGGGTATTGGTATGAAATTGTTGACCAAAATGGGGTACAATGGTAAGGGTCTTGGAATTCATAGTCATGAAATTATTAATCCTATTGAGGTGAGTCCACAACCTCGACATGAATGATTAGGATATGTTCAAGAAGAAGTTGGAGAATGCTCCAAAATTGCAAAGTTAAGGAATTCTTCAAGTGTGAAATTCTGAAGAAAGAACTCCTACAAGTTGAAGGAGAATCACATCATTATGATGATGTTGATGGTAAAACATCTCGAAAGAGAGATGAGCGCTTCAAAGGAAGAATTAAGTCAAATTATCCTCATCAATCAAGTTCTCCTCACTAGACTCATAATTAAAAGGACCATCATAAAAGGTATAAACGTTCTGATTATTTAAAGGCTTTCTATGGCTATAAGCAAAATGATGATTTGAATAAAATGTTGTGGAATGTATTTCCTTGCACTTTTTGTTATGCACCTAACCATTGTGTAGATAAGTTCCAAAAAGGAAAACATTAGTCAAGAAAATGAATATGTTGATTGGAAGTGAGACTAGGAAGGAAAATCATCTTCCAAGCTCAAAGACATTTTTGCCAAGAAAAGCTCACAAAAACTTTTTCACACATTGCAATATATGTGGGCATTGGATCCAGAAATGTTGGAAGTTGCATCCACATCTTCATCCAAAGAAGGACAAACAGGTCATGAAATCACCTGAGAAAGAGAAGGCATAAGAACTTGAAAGGCACACCATAACCATACTTGAAGCAGCTCGAGAAGAAAGCAAAGTGTAGAAACAAAACTCCCTAGCCTAGTTTGGGTAAGAAATGGTTGGACTATTTGTCTAGTTAAATATTGCATTTCTTTTGTATTACACATGTTGCATGTTCCCACAACTGGGTATTTTGTAAAGTGGTGTTGTGAATATAAAATCACTTATATGTAACAATGTTTTCTTTGGTATTTGATGTTATTTTGACTTGTTGATGGGTCAATTTTATGGGAATTTGAGCATCGAATTTATTACATATTGTAAAAATATGCATCTCCTTTGTGGATATTGTGGTAAGCATCCTAAACTTTTGGATGAGAATTTGCATTACTTCCAGTATCCTACAACCATGTCAAGCACTCATCTACGCAAGTATTTCTATTTGAAATTTGTTTGGGTTATTTTCCAAAGTCTTCTTTGTATTTTACCTTTGGTAAATATTTTGTAGTAGATGGACACAATTATGTGGACAAAGCCAAGCATTTCATTTAACAAATGTAACCAGTGCATCAAGGGGTATAAGAGAAGCTTGAGGAAAGCAAAGCCAAGTACAAAGCAAGGCATGTCAAGCATCGAGTTGATCATGAATTCCAAGTGGAAGATCAAGTTTGGTTGTATATTAGCAAGGACAAACTTCAAGGTGAATATTGTATGGGTCGCCAAGGAAAGATGTTCATGAAGAGAATGTTCATATTCCATCTATGAATATTTTCCCCCTGAATATTTAAATGAGTTGTAGGAAGACCCAATTCTTGATAGGAGGATAAGGACTTCACGTAAAAGCAATGTGTAGTATCTTCAAGTGGGGCTCAAGAGTACCAATCCAAGTAAAGTAAGATGGATTGAGATCGGGAAAGTGTGTAAGTTGTATTCTTACTTGTTGAATAAAAGTAGGCTTTTGGTGGTCCAAAAGCATCCTAGTGGGGAGGTATGATTAGGGATCAAAATATGATCAAAACTAAAAGTGCTCAGAATTGCCCAAAATCAATTCCAAATCGTAGATATCGTCGTTCTGATTCCAACGATGATTGAATCGTCTCAATCCAACGTTGTATGTGAAAGTTATCACGTTCTGAAGTTTTTAGAAAACAATTAAAAAATCGACTAATAGGGTTGACTCGGTTGCTGAATGGATAGGTCATATGGTGACATCATGCCGACATCAATATGTGGACCAAGTGGTATGGATGACGGTCAACCAAACCAAGACTGACAAACGGAAGGCTCGTATAGGTCAATTTGGTGCAGTTTCATTTGTTGGTTTGTTTTTGTGGTGGCCAATGAGGAGGTGCTACGTGGCCTAATGGGAGGGTGCCACGTGGCCCTTGGGACTGGTGTAAAATTTTATAAAGTGTCCAAGGGGACTCAGTGGGGGTCAACCCCTAGACCTCTAGCAAACCAACATCTAACCTTACCATTACACCATACCATTGATTCCTAAACATAAGGGTCAACGGTTCTATTTATTATTGAGAAACACTTTCGGTAGAAATCACATCAAGAATGTTTGGTCGATGTGTTTCGAATAATCTAGTGGGGTTCATCTTCAGGACAAGATGGAGAATCAGATGATGGCATCAGATTAAATAAGGAGAGTGTGATGCATAGAAGCTTAATTCTAATGACTAGATTACAACAATTACTTTTGACCATGAATATTTATTAATAAGGAATAATTTTTTTAGAAAGAATTATTATTATTATTATTCCTATTGCATTATTTATTTATCTATTTTATTTAATTTATTAATATTTTTTTATATTCTAAAAAAAGAAAGAAAAGACCAACCAATTTGAATAATAAAGAGATCACAAAATTAAAGAATAAAGTCAAGATTTAACAAAAACAAATCTAGAACAAATAGAAAAATCAAATAAAAATAATTAGAGTAAAAAATATTTATATATATATATTATATAATTAATTATAGCCTGAGTTAAAATTGATAAATGCTAAGAGACTAAGAAATTTATTTAATTAAATTAGTTAATAATATTAATAATAATAAGTGTAATATG
Organism: Pinus taeda; assembly: GCA_000404065.3. Lineage (NCBI taxonomy): Eukaryota > Viridiplantae > Streptophyta > Pinopsida > Pinales > Pinaceae > Pinus > Pinus taeda. The sequence goes on from APFE030229572.1 coordinate 180,343, forward strand.
TAGCATTGCTACTTTAAATTAATAACTACTTTAAATTAATTTAAAAGTTTATAGAGTTAAAAATGGAGTTATCTTTAGTACGATTTTTTGGACTTTATGGTGTCGTAATCTAACAGAAAATTTTGAGGTGAAATCTTGATTTGTGTTATTTAAACTGGTTTTTTGATTGTATATATGGATTAAGCACCCTAAAAAACCCTAGCGATTGTGCAAAGGTTACCCATCAAACTTGTGATTTCAATCATTTCCTACCTGATTTTAGAGAAATTAGACTGGAAAAGTTTCCAAAAAGCCTCACTAAGGCCAACTCGGTTTAAAAACTCCCAAACCTGATAATTTATAATATCATAACCCCATTTAAGATGACCTAATTATATATCAATTATATCTCTTAAATTAAATTTTGTTATTATTATATTATGTAAAAAATGTATTAAAAATTATACATATGAATTTTGAAATGCAACATCATTTCATATAAAACATTAAAAAATAAACTTAGTAAAATTATCTAAATAAATAAACTATTAATTTAATTTTATTAAATAAATCTAATGGTTATGCAAATACATTAATTTAAATGAATACTTAACTAATGATGTATGATGAACCACACTTGTTAGTTCGAACGCGTCGGCCAAAAATTCTCTCATTGATTTTCTACTAAAGACTGTAATTCATTATGGATCATTGGAAGCTTGAATTAATAAATAATAATTAACTACTATCAATGGTTATTTATTTTATTTAAATTCATTTATCTAATATTAACTAAAATTTAAAACTATCAAATTAAAATAATTATATGGAAATGACTATATTTATTGTCTTGAATATTTTTATTAGTAAAAAGACATATTGAAATAGATTTGAGAGATGTATTATTTGTTGAGACTTTTGTGATCCATATTGTAGATAAATGTTTTTCGGATTACTCACATCATTAGGACCAATCCTAATGATGGGATTAATCCGAAAGACATTTTTCTAGACATATTCTTTATTAAATGTTATGACATTTAGTTTGGTATTTCATGCAATGTCAATTCATTTTCATAAATATTTAGATTTGATAGGTGTACTCTTTTAAATGTTATGACACTTAGTTGCATACAAGATTTTTTTCTTTTTTTATTTTTTTCCTTTATATATATAATTCCAATTCAATTTTACAGCCATGAAATAGTAATTTCATATAAATGAACTATCAAAAATTAGAAATTCAAATTTAAAAAATTTTCAAATTTTTTTTGGAATTTCAAATATTTAGTTTAATATTTTCAAATCTAATGAACTTTATAATCTCTTTTAAAAATTGAAAACTAATTGAAAGTCAGTTTTTTTTATTTAATAACAAAAACAACATAATGGATTGTATTATAATTTTTGTCTTTTTGTTGAAATAATATAAAATAATGAATAAAGAATAGTAAGGAAATGCAAATGACAATTTGAACACATAAATATATAACCTAAAATAAATAAATAAATAATGAGTATATATATATATATAAAGTAATAAATAAGAATAAAATAGATAAATTAATACAAATAGTAATAATTAAATAAATGAAAATATAAAAATAAGGCAACGGAGAGTAAGAGAAATAAAAACTTCTTTGGAAGAAAGGGTAGGGACCCAACAACTACTAATTTTCCACCCATCATCTCTATTCAAATTACTTGGCCTCCTCTCAATCTCTATCACTTCCCTAAACTTGCGGTGATGAAAATGATCAATCATAGCAATGACCCGAGCTTCTTCAATGCAGATGTGGTCTTTTTTCTTCTCTGCATGCTCTGCAAATGTTGAGGAGTAGGTCCTACCATGTTTGATGTTAGTTGCATGCTCATGGATCCTTTGATTTATTGAATGGTTAGTTTCACTAACATAGGGTGCCCCACAAGAGCATGTGATTACTTAAACACCTTTCATATTCTTAGGGTCCACAGGGTCTTTTACCGATCTAAGGGACCTAAGAATTGTGTTCAGGGGCTTAAAGGTTGACTGAAACTTATGCTTCCTAAGGATCCTAGCAATCTTATCAGTGGTTCCTTGGATAAATGGAAGATGCACCCCTGAAGCCCGATCTTTGAGATCTTTTTTTAGAACCTTTGCAACTTTAAGGAAAGGTTTGAGACATTGTTGCCTACTATATCCATTATTTTTTAAAACACTAAGGAGATGGGTTTTCTCAACATTAAAGTGGTTTTCATCATAAACTCTTAATGCATGAGTAGCTAAAGTGTTGAGAAGACCTAACTTTTGAACAGAGAAATGATGAGACTTAGCATGAAGATATTGCTCCATGTGAGTTTTCTTTCAAAAGACCTGGTGGGAGAAAGAACCATCCTCCTTTTTGGAAATAAGAATGTCAAGGAAAGGAAGGCTCACATTGATTTCACATTCCATAGTGAACTTTATCGAGCTATATTGATGGTTAAGATGCAAGAAAAAGAGATCTAATTTCTCCCGGCCATGGGGCCAAATGACACAAGTGTCATCCACAAATCTCTTCCATAAATTTGGCTTGAATTAAGTCGAGGCCAAATCCCTAGATTCAAATTCCTCCATGAACAAATTAGCCACGATAGGGGAAAGGGGGAACCCATGGTGACACCACAAGTTTGTTCATAAAATTCCCCTTCAAAACTAAAGAAAGTAGAGGTGAGACAAATTTCAACCAATTTAGTAGTATTCGGATCTGAAATGTGATTAATGACCTCCATGGCCTCCTTAATAGGGATATTAGTGTAAAGGGAGGCAACATTGAAACTTGGGCTTCAGGGGTTTTAGCTTTTGGGCTAAGTATTTTAGTTAGCCCTCCTATAGTGTTTACAATGGGTCTCAAGGGAGCCCCCTCCTTGTGAATCTTGGGAGGCCCATAGATCCTCAGAGTGAGAGGGCTACTTTCGATGAGTTTATGGCTAAAAGAGTTGACCGAGCTACAAGATTTTATTGCTAGAGCTAACGATTTGGAGATCTTGTTAAGGGGAGTCATACTAAGTTTCCTATAACTCTTGTTGTTACATAAGTGATTCAGCATTTTTCTCCGGTAATCTTACCTATCTAAGATAATTACAACCCCACCTTTCTCAGCTTTAAGGATAACAATGTCCTAGTTATTGTTCAAAGTCTTGAGGGAATCGAACTCTTGCCTGCTAATGTTGTTCTTGGGGGGCTTTGCTTTACTTAGGATAACCACACATTCTTGCCTGATAATATATTTAATGTTGTCCAGTAAGATTTTTATCCCATATTCAATGTCACATATTATCTCTCCCCCATCCCCTTGTTATACAATATAACATATGACTAGCACCGAGCTAACGGGGGTGGGTGTTGACCCTTGGCCCTAGGTCACATTACCATTTCATATGTCCACAATGGAGGAATGAAAGCGGAGGGGGTTGGGAGTAGGCCTCGACCCCTGGTTCTAATCAGTGTCCACATAGCCATGACATGAGTTAAGTTGAACCCTCGGTCACACAACAATCACCGTAATCGATAGCTAGCGACATGGAGGGGCTAACACGTGGCCTAGACCTTGGCCATATGGCCACCCACGTGTCTGAGAGTGGGGCTGAAAATTTGGCACTTAAGGGTTATTGGCGCATTTAAGTAGGTGACAATTTACACCATTTGCAGTGGAATCAATGCCAGTCCCTCAAAAATTTGTCGCTTAGTGGTTCACCAAAAGGTGAAATTCGTTGCCCAGTTAGCCAGTCTTGTCATTTTATAGGACAAATAATAGGGAAATGGAGAAAGAGGCCTACCTTAGTCATTCTTCAGCCTCTTTGAGCTCAAAAAGAGCCTAAACAGGTGTTTTTGGGTGTTCTGAACATAATGATGGTATTATTTTGGTGTTTTGAGCACATAATTTGCATATCTAAGTCTTTTGTGTTATAGACAGTGACTGTGTTTGGCTTTTTGAGGCCATATGGAGACATTTTTTTAGCATGGAGAGAGCCTAGACAGGGGTTTTCAAGCCTTCCAGATGCATATGCAACAATTGTTTCTTCATTAGAGCAACCATTTTCATTCTATTCTCAATTTTTTTGTGAGAAAATACCATTTCAACACTTCATTATGAAGCAGTTAAATTTTGTGTTTTTTGATCTTAGAATGAGTACAAGGACTTGTTTCCATGTTTAGCGAGAGAGTCCTTTTTATTTTGGCACCATCATTTTCTTTATTTTTTAGTCAACTTGTGAGTGAAATTTCTTTGAAGGAGTGTTTATTTGTAGGAGAAACAAGTGTCGCTATAGAGGGAGGTTTACTCTATGAGTCAAAGATTTGTAATTTACTATTTTTGTTGTTGAGATTGATAAAGTGGTCTATCCATTGGAGCAGGGCCCAGAGACGTAGCATAGGAGGGGTGAAATCCATTATCACATGGTTATTATCTTCTTCCTTTTCATCATGTTATGTTTCACATGATTTTATTTCATCTTTAAGTTCATTGAAAACTTAACTATTCATGGTTGAACAAATTATGAACTAAGTTAACTTTTGAAGACCTAAAATTTTCAAGACTTGCAAAGTGTCAGAGGATGATTCATTTTCATATCACCCTTGGCACACCTCTACCTAATGGGCCAATCTATTACCACTCTTTTCTAGAAAATGAGGAAATGAAGTGTCAGATCTAAGAGTTGCTCCAAAAAGGACACATTCGACTGATTTCCACATCATATGGAAGTCAAATTATACTCATGCAGAAGAAAGATGAGACTTGGAGACTCTACATTGATTACTGGACTTTGGAAAAAATCACATTTAGGAACCAATACTTGATTCTCTAGATTGACGGCCTTCATGGCTAGCTCAAGGGGGCCAAGTATTTTAGTAACATTTATTTGAAGTCTAACTACCACATTATCAATAGAACCAACTATTGTATGGAAGACTACTTTCAAGTCCAAGGAGGGTATTTTAAATGGTTAGCCATGCCCTTTGGTTTGACAAACGCCCCAAAAACTTTCAGAGCCTGAAGGATGATATCTTGTGGCTTTTCACCAATTATTTTGTAGTTGTATATCTGGATGATATAGTCATCTTCAACAAGAGTTGGGAAGAATACTTGTAGCATATTCAATAGGTCATTCACACTCTGCAACTATGTGCTAACTTGTAAAATTGATCCTTCCACTTGAATAAGGTCCAATGCATAGGCTACATTATTGATTAGTAAGATGTGCACATGGATTCGACTAAGATCCAAGTCATTTGGGATTGGCCAACCCTGACAACCAATAGAGCTTTGTACCTTCTTGGGCCTTGCTAACTTCTACCAAAGATTCATATTAGGGTTCTTTTATATCACTTTGACCTTAAGTCAAGCAACCAAGGGAGGAGCAAAAGAAAAGTTTTTTTGTTCTGAGTCACAACATAAGGCATTCAATGATTTGAAACGCTGCCTTTGCTCTGCATTGGTCCTCACCCTATTAGACCTACAATAATAATTTGAGATTGAGATAGATGTTTCTAATTATGTTATTGGTGCATTCCTCGCTCAACAAGGACATATAGTGGCATATCACAATGAAACACTCTCTAATATTTTCCAGAGATACACCACCTATGATAAGGAGATGTACTCCATCATGTAAGCCTAATAACAATGCAAAAATTATATTCTATGGAAGGAGATGATCACCCACACTTATCACAAGCCTCTACAACTTATGCAAACACAAGGGAAACTATAGAATGATCATCATAATAAATGGTCCACATATTTTCAACAATTCCATTAGAACATCAAATACAAGAAGGGTAGCACCAATCATGTTGTAGACTAGCATAATTCACCCCTAGTTGTGGCACCAACCATAATTATTAACTCTTGTGAGAATGAGAACTCTGTGTGGCCAAAGTTTTATAATAGTTACTTAGAATTGGTTGCCACATACAAGATGTTCATGGTAGGCAAGCAAGTTCTAGATTTACACCTCTAGGATGCAATGTTGTGCTACTTGGGCAACCTTTGTGTTCCTTCAAGTGAGTGTGCCAAGTTTATCTAGGAGGCACATTACAATCGGGTGGTAGGGCACTTTTGTGTGGAGAAGTAGTACTTTAACATTATTTCTATTGGACAAAGCTTTGGAAAGATGTCCAATAGTATATTAGATCATGCACCACTTTTGTCTTTGCTAAACCGACCATAAAAAATTAGGCGTTTTACACCACCTACCCTGGACAAGCCACGAGAGTCAATTTCCATAGATCACATGTTATGTCTTCCATCCACCAAGCATGGTAACGATTGTGTGTTTGTGGTGGTCAACTGGCTGTCTAAGATGGCCATTTTGGCAGTGTGCTAGAAGAGTATCATAGTTGAAGCCACTTTTGAACTCTTTTTTAAGCATGTTTGGGTTCATTTCGGGCTACCTCAGACCATTATTTTAGACAGGGACAACATGTTCCTCAACAACTTTTAGTCCTGCCTATGGTATCTCATGGGTACCAAGTTGACCAAATCAACTGCCTTTCATCCCAATTAGATGGAAAAACAGAAGGAGTCAATAGGATAATTGTGCATATCTTGCACATGTACAAATCTAAGCACCTGTGTACATGGGATGAAAACCTTCCATATGTTTAACATATCTATAACAGAGCCCTCACATATCTATTGGTCATTGTCCTTTTCAAGTGTTCTTGGGGTTCTAATAATTAGCCCCAGTTGATGTCGCTATGCCCATTACATCTACATCAACCAAGTCCTCCCTTGCTTGGACTAAGGTAAACAAGGAAGCCAAATTTGTTGGGTGGATCCGACACCTCTAACAACAAGTCAATGATATCCTATATAAATATCTCAAGTACAAGAAGTTGCATGACCATAACAGGGTTCCACATAAGTTCCAATTTGGTGATAAGGTGTGGTTTTACTTATAAAAAGAGAACCTCACGAGCCCTAATAGGAAGCTCAAACCACTTTGATATGGGTTATATATACAATCAAAAAGGAAATGGGTGAAAAGTCTTTTGAATTGAACATTCCCCCATTCATTGGCTTGCACCTAGTGTTTGTTGTGGAGCTACTTTGACCATATTATCCACCTTTGTTGGACATCTTAAAGGCAACCGAGCAATTGGACCCCATGCTCAATCCTCACTACATTGAACAAGCTATAGTGGTCTATATCATTGACACCAAGACAAAGGATACCTATCAGAAACACATCCAACTCTACTAGGTTGTGAAAGTTGGGCAACTTCTTCACGAATGCAAGTGGCTCATTAGGAGCCAAATTCAACAGAAGTTTCCACATATGATGGGGGCCCTCAACGCAATGAAACCATGGCTTCTTCAATGGGGAGGACTGATCTAAGCGGATATTGGTGGACATCCACCTACTCCACTAGCTCAAAGCATTCATTAGAGGAATTTTGAGGTCTAAAATGGGCCTCCTAAGGAAATTATAAAATAATAGCGGAAATAATAAAATAAGGTTAGATTACATCATCAAATTTTAGAGGGAAAAAAGAAAAAATTACTTTTTCAACATATCTCCCTATGGGTTTACTCAAATTTCAAGCGGGAACACTTGTTGGATGAAAAATTTGATTCCTCATCTAAGGAGTACCCATGTTGCATACTTTCGATGGACCTTGCTACACGAACAACTAGAAATACATGAAAAACATGATTGCAATCACGTTTCATGCATTTTATCATTTTTAGTGTAGCGCGGTCCATTGAAAGTATGCAACATGGGTACACTTTGGACGAGGAACTAAATTTTGCATCCAACGAGTACTCCCGCTTGAAATTTGAGTAAAACATTACGGAGATAAGTTGAAAATACAAGTTGAAAAAGTAGTTTTATTATTTTATTATTGTTTAAACTTTTTACCTTTTTACTCCAAAAATGGTGAATCATCCCCCATGATTGACATAATCATCTTGAATCCTATTGGTTCTTATAAAGTTTATTTTGGTTGTACATTTTTCTTAGGAGGCCCATTTTAGACCTCAAGATTCCTCTAATACGGTTCTCCATCTTGGAAGTTTTTTTATAGTCTTTTTGGTCCTAAAATTCCAGGTTTATTTTGAGACCCTAAATGATGTTTTTTTTGACATGGAAGTGACCTAGAATGTATCCATCTGTAGATCCTAGGTCATTCTGAAATGTGTGATTCTCAGTTAGACCTTTCCAATGAGCTATCCAAGGTGCCAAACAAATATTGTATGAAACATTTATGACCCCATGAAGTTGATGTACCAACTAACCCTAGTGGTGCCCATATGCCTTTTGGTGTTTCATCTCGTAAGGTTAGGTTTTTGGATGTTTATGGTTTCCTCATCGCTTCCAATGTTAAATGAGCCTTTTGTCTCATTGTAACTCACTCTAACAAAGGTGTGTGGCCATCACATCTATTCTTAGGCATAAGCCACCATTTGAGCTATTTTGTTTTCATTGTGAATTTTTACAGTTTCAACATTTTGAATTTATTATTATAAGTCAAGTTTCAATGTATCTCTATGTTTTGGTTATAATTCTATATTCCATTTTATTCCCTTCACAAATATGGATCAATGAAAATATGATTTCATTAACATAAATAAGTTTATACAATTATCTTGTTCACAATAGTTTGCTGGAAACTGAAGAAGTAAGAACCACTCTCTATTGAAAAATGTGTAACTAGGTTCGATCTTCATAAGTATGAAATGTATTCTTGTAAATATAAAATGGAAAAGAAATTATTATTATTATTGGAGCATAGGTTTCATGCTCAAGTTATTTTACTTTATAGGTCAAGCATCCATTGAGTGCTTCTAGGATTCTTCCTAGGTAGAAGAGTCATTATCATATATGGAATACCCTATGGGCACTTTGTAAATTGTAAAAGAAAATTAAAAACCTCCAAGATCAAGTTGGCCTAAGGCGCTGTCAAGTCGACCTATATGAAGAGACACGTCCACCCTTGAGGAAGCTTATATATAAGAAGAACTCATCCTCCATTTGGATCAATCACTCTCTAATATCTTATGCGAAGAAGTAAAATAAGGAGAAGTCGAAGAAGGAAGTGTGAGAACAGGAATTCAAAGAAGTCGAAGTGTTTTCTAGGCCTTATTTATTCTTCTGGGAAGATCAAAGTTAGCGTTATTGCGTTAGATCTTCAAGGGTTTGATTTTGGAAGTAGAAGAGAAGGGAAGGCAAGAGAAGGTCTTTTAGGGTATCTTACTAGCCCTAGGATTCAAGTTAAGGCAAGCGAAGCCAAGAGGAAGGCTATTAGAGGGAGATCGAAGTTTCCTAGAGAAGCAACTGTTAAGGTCCTATAATAATAGGACTCATCATTTTGAATTGGCTATGATTAAATCTTGTAATATTTTACATACCTTTGCTTTCCGCAAATGTTTTCCATATTAAAATTAAAAAATGTGAAGAGGGTATGTCCTAAAAGAAATATCAAAGGACAAAAATAATAAGAAAAGATCAAAAAAATGAAAAAATATGAACCCCAAACAAAAACAGATCATGAAAGTGTGCAAGTCCAAGTGCCACTACTCTTTACTTTACTATCTAAAATAATGGTTGTGTGTAGCTTGTCATACATGCCACAACCCATGATAGTCAAACTGTTTAATCTTGACTACTTCATGCTTTAAATTTGCTATTTATAGTTAGAGAATAAAGACCTAGCTAAACTGTTTAATCTTAGTAGATCAGTAGATAGGAAGAGAAATAAAATGTGATCATAAGCTTAATCTGAGCCATTGGAATATATAAGGTTAGAAGTAGATAGTTTACTTTTCAAAAGAAAAAGGAAAGGAAAGGGTCTGCTAGCTTAAATGCACCCAATAAAGTGAAGAAAAAATGTTAGGGTAAGTAGAAGAAAGGTTCCAGAAAGTACAAAGTTGATTGAGGCATAAGAACATCTATCATGTTTAATCATGTGTTTCATTGTGTAGGAGTAGTTATGAAAGTAAAAGGATGCTTATAAGCTGATTTGGTTAACTTCCCCCTTACTTCATTTCATCCCCCACTACATACTTACTAATTTCCCCTTTATCCCATCATTTCTGGTTAGAATACCCTTTTCCCTTCATTTTCACCCTTGCCCCTTGGTTTCACACATTTCCCTAGAAATTTACCCTCCAAACTCATTCCCCTACCCAAAAACCCCTTTTCCCTAGTGTGAAACCCATTCCCCTTTGAAGAAACCACTTTCCCCTTATTATTTTCCCTAAAAACCCGTGAAACCCCCTTTATACTAAGTTTAAACCCCTCCCCGCATTACTTTATTAACTCCGCCATTTATATATTTTCCGAAAAAACCCCTTTAAACCATAAAACCCCATATTTCCTAAGTTTTGTCTCGCTCACGCTTGCTTAAACTAACTTCACACTTCACATTTTCCTCGACTATAACCTTTTAACCCATCACCCTGGTGTGGTTAACAAGTCCCCCCATGTACTTTAACCCTGTCCCACTACATACAACCCATTCATTATACCCCTACCATCGTTGATTCATTAATTAGTTACAGTTCAGTGTAATTAATTCCCCCGGGCCCAGCAAATCTTTGCCATTGCTCCCACTGTGCGGCTTCACCACGCGACAACCGTTAGATATGTCACCACCAGATTTGACAGTGCACATCCATATCACTTTCATTCACCTCCTGACCTTTACCCACCCAGGAGCACGCGAGGTTCGTGGTTTTTCTCGGGCCCCTTTTGGCTACGTGGCATCTCCTCGTTAACTCGCATGCTCTCGGGAAAATACTACCCGATGGCCAAAAATGATGCGATGAGCAATGAAACCACCTTCCCACATAAGCCCAAAACCATCACTATTCATTGCGAAATTTCCCACCAATTTCTAACTTTTGTCGGTTAAAAGGCGAAAGACGCCCATTTTCACCCTTTTTCACTCAATTGCTCTGCGAAAGCTTCCAAACCTTTCTGTGCAAACCCGAGTTTCTGCAACTCAATTCAACCACCAAGTACCTTCTGAGTACGCCCCAGATGCCCAATTCAGCCATCCAGTGCACAATTGAAGCTAGAGTACCCTATGCATCCACCATTCAGACCAGTTTGCAGCCTATACTAACATTTCCAAGTATTTTAGCTAAAAACCAGAACGACCCTCTGAGTTTAAAAATGTACAGTGAATTCAAGAAATAATTAATTGAATTTAATTGATTTCCACTAAATTGAGAATATTTCCCCCCTGAAATACCCAAACCCCTATCCTACAAACTGCCAATACCCTATCTTTGTACAAAACTATTCAAAGCTTCATTTGTACAATCTATACAAGCCTAATTCCCACATTTTATCCTCAAGATGGCTGCCCAGACCTCTCTAGATGTAAGACCAGTCTCAACCCCTCACCTGGACATTGAGCACTTGGCCCTAGCAGAAAAGGATTTCCAAATAAAGGATACTACAACTCCAGCCAACTTTCTAAAGCTCCATTGTTGGAGTAAAGATAGGTTCCTAAACCATGCTGATGACATCAACCTTTGGGAATCCAATTTGCCCAAGTATATATTCCCAAAAATTCACCAATTCCCAAACATTGTACATTTTTGTCATGCCTGTTATATCCCTAGCCAAAGGGCTATTGTTTCCCCAAACCATGATTTATTATTCCCCATTACACCTGAGTCAATCAACCAAATGCTTCAAATCCAATCTAGCCCCAATCTAACCCCTATGTCCATTGGAAACATATTGGACCTCTACATCATACTAGACCTAGTGAAAATTAAGCAAATTTTCCACAATTTCATCATTGAAGAACGCCATACTCCTACAGACACTCCACCCTATGTTGCGACCATTTTTCAGAGTCTGGTAGGCACATAATCACCATGCTCTCATGCATCCTTGGATATACCATAGATGAGCATGTGGATGAGGTCATCTTGGCCTTTTTGTCCATTTTTACTCTAGGTAAGCCTCCTGCTATCATGTTTGATTATGCTCAGTTCATTGCAGACAAAATGCATGAACAATTCACTAGACTACCCACTAAAAGAGTTTTCAAATACTCTTCAGTTTTGTTTCATATGTTCTTGTATTACCAGACAGATAAGTTCCTTGTGAGGATCCAGAAATTGGACACGAAGGGAAAGGAGAGATCAATCATCTACTGGACACCCTTGGTCCACAAGTTTTCCACAACATTCACCTACAAAGACTTCATACACTCCTTTGTATACCCTATCATGAACATGCTGACTTCCTCAACCTAGAATCAACCCAGAGATCAAGAGAGTGCTACAATTGGAAAAGACAATAAGGTGGGAGACTGGTACCTCTACCAGAACCACACTGAGATTAGAATCTATGGCTACCAATTAGCCCCCTATAAGTTTCCCAAATACCTCCTTGTGAGGATATTTTCTCTTGAATACTTTAGATAAATCATTAACTCTGATGAGGTCCACTTCCTAGCTTATAGGAAGAAAACCCCGTTCAAAGTGAAAAACCAATTAGGCCCATTCATTTGCAACAATAGAGAGGTTGGACCAGAGTCTGACAGTTTACTACAAAAGATGAAGTTCAGAAACAACTTCATATGGCAGTATGACCCTCATGGGGTCATAAACAAGCTCAGACTCAAGGTCAATTTTGGAGCATACATCCACCACCCAAGACCTAACATTGAGCAGTTTTCTAACCAAGATGAGTAGGTGGAGAACACCTTGATTGATATGGACAACACTGTTGTGGATGTAGAGAACACACTCATTGATCTTGAAAGACAAGTTGATCACAACTCTTTCCTGCAGGTTCCAGAACAAGGGGAGCCAATGAACATTCCTCCTATCCTTCAGACCCAAGCCAATGAAGAGAAGAATCCTAAGAGGAACAGGGAGGAAGCATCTAGCTCTACCATGGAGACTACTGATGAGTTGTTTGAGCCAAGCAGGAGGCCCAAGTTGAATCCCGTCTTTGAACGGGAGCATAACATTGCTTCAGAGGAAATAACTGACACTGAGGCAATGGGGAAGAGAAGTAAAGAAAAAACTAAAACAACTACATCAGAGGAAACATAGCAGCCATCAACCTCCAATACGCAGATGGTAGAGAGACAACATAGTATTGAGATTTCTTCCTTGGTCAGGTTAGTTGACAAGGAAAAGGATATCAAATATAGATTCAAAGAGATAAAGATGAGGAATGAAAAATTGAAGGCAAAGACATATGCTCAATACCTCAAGCTTACACCACCAAACCAGACCAGACTGATGTTAGCTTTTGACATCAAAGCAGGGAAAATGCAGGTATCATTTTTGCAGCCCACTGTACAACAACCAAAGACCTCAGCAGACTACAAGAAGACAAATTTTGAGGTGTTGGCTAGGGATGTTCATCCCATTGATCAGATAGAGTTCCATAAGCAGGTTGGAGAAATGATTTACTCCACCCTCATAGAAAAGGCCATGGATGCTTTTAAGCTAAAAGATTCATTGGATAATGTGAGACCCGAATTCAAGCTGGAGAAGGCCTCTTCACAGGCCAAAGACACCAGGATAAAATCCTTAGAGGACTCGATCATTGAACTGGGCCATGACCCAAGTGATGTTAAGACCACAAAGAAATTAATCAAGAAGAAGAATGAGGATATAACAACCCTCAAGAAACAACTTAAGCTGCCTCCTTCGCAGCACCCATAGACAAAAGAGGTCCTGGAAAGTTTGAGAAATCATGAAGAGATGATGGACTTAGTGCTGTCGTTGAATGACTAGTTAAGGGAGATGGAGAAAGAGTTGGATAGCTTGATTCAACTCAAACAAGCTAGTATTGATAATGCTCCTGCAACTGTCATTCCAATAGTGACCACAATTGTACCTTCTACTTTGACAACATCATTGGCTCCCACTGATCCAATGGACACTGCACTATCAACATCTACACCATCTACATTAGCAATATGATCAACAACAACAACCTCCACAGGTGATGGAGCAAACAAGCTGGTCAAAGCAATGGAAGAAATGTCCATTCAAACAACTGAGATGAACAGACTTAAGGAGAAAGTCACCAACCTGGAGATAGATTACAAATTGGCCCAGATCATGCATAAAAAAGAACAACAAAAGGATACAAGGATGACTGAAAGAATCAAAAGCCGAGACAAGGAACTAACACTAGGTGAACCTATAGGTAAGGATAAAGAGCAATTGTGGGCCAATATCATTGACTCTGTCAATGATATTTGGCCATCCATCCAAGTTATTTTTGAATAAATTGATTTAATAAAGTAGGCCACAGAAGCCATTCAGAGAGTTAAGGAAGAGTTTGGAGATATGCCAGAGGAAGCTGCAAGAATCATCCACTTCCTCAACTCCAAGAATAAGTATGAGCTGCAAGAACTTGAGATACCTGATAGGACAGGTACAATTTTGGAAGTCAGAAAAGTCCTCACTAAGAGGAATTTGATGTTGAACTTAGAAGATAAGTGTCAAAACATGCAAATAGCCATTGAGAGGTTCATGGTCAAGTTCGAACTTTTGAAGGAAAAGGGATTACCTAATCCATTAGTTATAAATGATAAGTTAATGACACATGAGGATTAGAATAAGAAGATTAGGGAAGTGGCCAGAGAATAGGTAATCACTTCATCCATGAAGGGCTTACCAATAGGCAAAGTATTGTATCAAACTTTTGAAAACTTGTTTTACCTCCAGCATGAGGTAAAACACCTATTTATTAATAAGCCTACTTTTTCCAAATATACAAAGGTAGATGAAATATATAGAAAGATGCTCAGTATCCAATTACCAGATGAGGAAAGATGGGAAAAAATGAATGATTTACTGTAGTAAATACACACTAAAAATATAAATGTACAGTGAAAAGTAAAAGAGCACAGTAAAAGGATATTGACCAGTCAGCAAGGTGAAAGAGTATTAGATGAAAGAGTATTAGATGAAAGGTGAAAGTACAACAGAAAATCCAGCGTGAAGACCAAACAGCCAAGTAGCTTAAAGGGTAAAAGATCAAAGAGCAAAGCCAACAAAACCTAAATAATAGGGACAACAAGAAGCAATTCAATAACTGTCTCTATCTTCATGCATGAAGATATTTCTTTTTCCTAGATTAGTTCTCAATGCAATTTGAGATATTTTGTAATTTCTTTTTTATAAATACTTCATAATTCGAAGTATTAGAGGTGGATTATTTTACATTTGTAGAGTTATTTTGATCTTAAAACCTAAGGGTGATTGTACCAATTTCAAGTCAACAGATTGGAGCAAGTAATAAAAGCATTTTGCTATAGGATTCATGAGATGAGCTATTTGCAGTGAAGTATCTTCTTTGTTTGATCTTGTTACCTTATTATGCGTTTCATAATCTTAAATGTGTTCTAAATTTGAATGAATTAACTATAGATATCACTCAAAATTTGTTTAAGTATACTCTGTTTTGCACAGTTAGTCATTTACATGTTTTCCTCTAATACCCGGATTTGAGAACCCTTAATTGCTCTCCCATCCTGGTTGACTTCTTTCATTCCTTCCAGAGTCCGGCCTAGGGAACCCTTAATTGCTCCTTGGATCCAATTTGAAACCATTCACCATTTAGCCTTTGAGATTTGCAGTAACTCATATATCTTGCCCTGTGGACATTGTTTTTAGAACTGAATCCCATCTTGTTTGTCTGACATTTGACCCCATAGCCCAATGGTAAATGAAAACCTCTGTTCATCTAAGTAAAGTGATCCCACCACCCAAATTCTAACCAAAACCCAAGTGCAAACAATAACTAGCCTAAAATCATCTTAACTAAAAAAAGGTTAAATTATAAAGAGAGAGCCCTCTCTGAGCATTAGGAAGGCTAGGTCCTGATCTCCAAAAGTGTTTTGTGGTTACCTTTGAATTTTCTTCCTTCTTCAACTTTGAAAGAAATATCAGATTAACAACATTATTGGCGACCATACTGGGGACTTCGATCCTCAGTCTCATAAAACTTTAAAGGAACCTCAAATTTAATCTTAAGCCCCTTAAGGCCAATTTTATCAAGTTCTTTTTGAAAAAAAAGTTTCACAAAAAAAGTTAAAAAATTTAGAATTCTGGCTCCTAAGAAGACTCACTATACCAGGGAAAATCTAGATCCAAACCCTACTACCATAGTTGATGACCTAGACAGAATTCTAAGAAAACCGAAAACTGCAGAAACTCAGGCAAGTAGTAGCCAGTTAGCCAAAGCAAACTCACTCCCTGAGGAGTTATCAACTTTAGAGGAAATCCCTTTTTATTTGTCATTTGACCTCTCATTATTTAGAACTAAATCTGAGAATGCCATCCATGAAATAGTGTTAGACCCAGAGTTTACTCAACTCGTTGAAGCAAAAAGGGTTATCCATCAAGATTTATATAAATTTGTCTTGGACACTTTTGACAAGTTAGAAGATTTGACCTCTACATTGATAGGAAATATATATGATGCTTACCTTCAACAATCTATTGAACTAGTTGCCCTTACTGTTGCTGCCTCTGTAATTTCTGCACAATCTTCACTCACTGTAAATACACCTTATTTTACTACCACCTCACCAATAGTATCCACTGTCTAGTCACCTAAACCAGGTATTAATCAACCATCCTCATCATCATCTAGTTTACCTCCATCTAGTTCAGGTCCTTCCTCATGCACCACAACTTTACCCCCTAGTAAAACTAGAATCACAACTATGGAAAATTGATATGCACCTCTAGTTTTACCTGCGCAACTTTATGCCATTCCCGTAGATTATCAGAGTAAAATCTTCTTGTTTGATGCTATTGGTCAGTACATTGCCCAACAACATGTAAACAAGATGTCTGCCTTTTTTGAGTTGCATGAGATAGATGAAGCAGATGTCCAAATAAGGTTGTTTGCCGAAACTTTAACTGAGGATGTCAAGAAATGGTTCAAAGCCTTTCTTGCCAACCATATTGCAGATTTAGCTAATTTTCATAGATTATTCATTGATAGATGGGAGAGAAAGAAAAACCCATTGCAAATACTTTCTAAATATGAAAACATTAGAAGAGCTCCTAATGAGTTAGTTCAGGACTATTGCACTAAGTTCAATAGTATATACAATGCAATTCCATCCAATATTAAGCCTCCACCTAACCTAGCATTAATTAAATTCCCTGATGGTTTTGGTGCTAACATGTCATACCAGTTAAGGGAAAGAAACCCTGAAACACTGGAACAAATGCAAAGCAATGCTGTTAGTGTAGAGGCCAACCTATTAGTTAAGAAAGCCCGAATGAGAAATGAAAAGAAAATTTTATTTAAAGAGGAAACTTCCACTTCAGATGGAAAGGTAGATAGTTTAGCTAAGAGTTTAGAGAGAATAATGGATAGATTAGAAAACATAGAGAGGAAAAATCAATGGGAAAATCAACAACCACCCCCAATAAGAAATCCCAATTTTAGGAAGAATCCTAATGTTGGAAAGAATGCTATACCAGATCAAAAGATTAGGCCTCCTTTCCAAGAGAACTATGTTGAGGATTCATAGACCCAAGAAGGAGAGGATGACACCCAGATAAACTTACTAGAAACCAAAGATGAAGAAACTATTTTTCTTACTCAAGAAGAATAGGAGTTATATATATTGCAACAGTTGCAATTAGAATCTGGTGAATCCTTTGATTTTAAATAGGGATATGAGTCAGCTATTTATGAGGTACACAAACAATATATCTTAAGAAGTAAAAAGAACAATGATACTCCCATTAAAAGATCCATCTAGACCTAGACTAAGATAATAAAAGAAGCTCCAGTTACTAAAGTGTTATAAATCCTCCCTAGGGGAACACTGGAGACTTTTACCCCTAAAATTGTAGATATAACCTCCATTGAAACTCAAACAGAGACTATTACTGAAATCAATCAAAATAAGAGAAATCAAGTCAAAACAGTAGAAAAACATACTGAAATGCCTAGTACTGAGAAACAAGATAAGAACACACAAACTGCACATGTTAAAGAAGATCTAAATCAAACAAACAAAGCTCAGCTCCCTTTCAGCATCAAAACTAAAATAGCAAAATTAAAGATATCAGTTCCCTTGAGAACTAGTAAAGAATGAATCCTATAGGTCATAGATAACTAAAACTTTAAACATAGGAGAGGGAGATGATGTTGTTAACTTGAATGATGATCGACCTGAATTATTGTTTGGCCCTGAAGCCAATGGTATTCATCAGCAAGGGGTAGTTCCTCCTTTCTACATTAGCCTGAATATTCATGACAAAATATTGCATAATTCTATGTTAGACTTAGGGGCATCCCATAATTTGATGCCAAAGGAAACCATGGAGAGACTGAACCTAGACATTACCAGACCATATATGGATTTTTTTCTTTTGACTCTAGCCAAGTTAAATGCCTTTGTTTGATCAAGGACTTATGTGTAACTCTTATCCAGTGCCCTGCAAAGAGTATTTTAATGGACATAGTAGTTGTAGACGTCCCACCCAAATATGGAATGTTGCTATCTCGCTTATGGGGAGCAAAACTACAGGGATCCTTGTAGTTAGATATGTCTTATGCCACCATATCTGTTTTGGCTAACCAAAAAAACTATATAGAGAAACCTGATGCTATCTCACTCATGGGGAGAAAAACTGTAGGGATCCTTGTAGTTAGATATGTCTTATGCCACCATATCTATTTTGGCTAACCAAGAAAACTATATAGAGAAACCTGATGAAATACATGGTGAGTAGTGATGAAAAGCCACAAAACTTTCCCATATACTCCATGCGTTTAGATATGGACTCTTTTATCTTGTACAATGCAGAACACGACAATAAGGAAATCACAACTAAAGACCTGAAATACAAAACAACTGATAGTGAGAACATTTTTCATGAGTACCTATGACATCTAGAATTTGATGGATCCGTCAATAGGTTAGGTGTTAGTGCATGAGTGTGGATCCATAATATGGGAAATAATCATGATGAGGGACATGATTTCATATTGAACTTCAAGTGTACCAATAACATCACTGAATATGAAGCCTTCATTCTAGGGTTACAATTGGTTAGGAAACTTGGAGCCAAAAAAGTTTCCATCATGGGAGACTCAGAGATGATTATTAAACAGATTAATGGTGAATACTCTGTGAAAAATCCCAGACTTGGTCAATATAGGGAAACTGTCCTAGACTTGATGAAAGACCTCCTGGAAATAAACTTTCTTGCCATTCCTAGAAAATAAAAACATGTAGGCCCACAGTTTGGCTACTTTTGCTAGTACCTGTAAATTGCCATTTCAACCCACCCATTAGTACACTGCAGAAGTCAGACATAAGTCTGTTATACCAGACAACCTGAAGTATTGGCAGATTTTCTCCCAGTATTCTCAGATTTACAATTTCATGAACAATGAAGGCGAGTTTCAGAATTGTAAGATAGATACAGACTGTACAATAAACAATAATATAGAAAGTAACATAGATGTAAATATTTTAGATATAGCTAAACCAACTAAATTTACTAGAGTAGAAATAGATAGTTTAGAGAATGTAGAGATTGAAGAAATAATGAATGATGATTCATAAATTCTTAATCTGAAAAATAATTTTTTGCATAAGGGATTATTCCCTTTAGAAGATTTGTTTGACTCTAATGATGTAGCTAGGAAACCCAAAATGGAACCTTTGAGAGATGACATAGAAAAGTGTAACATAGGAATTGAGGATAAAACAAAACTCATTAAAATATCAAAAGCCTTACGTCCAGAGGAAAAGGTTAAATACATCAACCTGTTTAAAGAGTTCCAGGATGTATTTGCTTGGAGTTACGAAGACTTAAAATCTTGTGACACCAGCATAATCCAACACAAAATACCTCTAAAAGAAGATCATAAACCTTTCAAATAGAAACTTAGGAGAATAAACCAAGTTCTTATGCCGTCTATTGAGAAAGAATTTAAAAGAAGTTTGATGCCCAAATTATAGCCCCCATTAGATACTCAGATTGGATTTTAAACGTAGTCACTACTAGGAAAAAGACTAGTGAAATTAGACTTCATGTAGATTTTAGAAATTTAAACAAGGTCTAACTAAAAGATAAATATCCTCTACCAAAAATGGATCATATCATGCAGAGGGTAGTAGGCTCATCCAAGATTTCACTGTTAGATGGATTCTCTAGGTATAACCAGATCTTAGTTCAACCAGAGGACCAAGCCAAAACTGCATTTACTACTCCTTGGGGTACCTTCATGTATTTGAAGATGCCTTTTGGATTAATGAATGCAGGTGCCACATTTCAAAGAGCTATGGACATAGCTTTTGCCAAGGATATCCATGAATTCCTAGTAGTATACCAAGATGACATCACAATCTTCTCTAAATCTAACAATGAACATCTAGACCACCTGAGAAGAGTATTTATCAAATGTAGAAAATTTGGGATTTCTTTAAATCCAAAAAAGACACTTTTTAGTCTGGAAGAGGGAAAACCGTTGGGACATATCATATCTAAAGATGGGATTAGAATACATCCTGTTAGAATAGAGGCCATTTTGACCATTACCCATCCTAGAAACATTAGAGAGTTACAGTCATTTCTTGGCAAGATAAACTTTCTTAGGAGATTCATTTCAAATCTAGCATAACTGATTAGAGAATTAAATAACATGCTAAGAAAGGACTCAACACTTAAATGGATAGTGGAGGCCAAACAATCCTTTGAAGCCATCAAGGAAGCCTTAACCAAAACTCTAGTCCTGATAAGTCCTGATTTTAACAACGATTTTATAATTTTTTCTTTTGCTTCACAACACACCATTGCAGCAGTCTTGTTGGAAAAGAACAACCAAGGATATGAACAACTAATTGTGTATTTTAGTAAATCCTTAAGAGATGCCACACTCAAATACAATATTATGGAAAAACAAGCATTAGCTTTAGTAAAGGCTATCAAATAATTCAGAGTATACATTCTGTATTCTCACATGTTCCAAATTCTATAGTTAAGGACATTTTGACAGAAAATGGGCCTAAAGGGAAAACAGGAAAATAGATTGCCGCAATATTGGAATTTGACATAGAGATAAAGCCAACTAAGCTTATTAAAGGCCAAGGTTTAGCCAAAATCATGGTTGAATCAAACTGTCAGGCCCTTGATATAAACTTCATTAGTTCCCTTGATGATCAGGAAGAGATGGTGACTCCACCGATTAGTGAAACTTTTACTGATTCACCCTGGTATGTAGATATTATATTTGTATTACAAAATTTACAAGCTCCTCCTGGTTTAACAACAACTAAAGCTAGATTTTTAAAGATGAAGTCATTAAAGTATTATATCATAGATAATGCATTGTTTTGGAAAGACAATAGTGATATTCTTTTGAATTGTTTACTGAAAAATGAAGCTGATAAAATCATGCAAGATTTTCATGCAGGGGATTGTGGAGGACACTTGTACTAGAAGACTACTGATGACAAAATCCCGAGGGCTAGTTTATAATGGACCACTTTGTGTGTAGATGTTAAGAAACATGTGACCTCCTTTCATAAATGCTACATATTTGAGGGAAAGAGAAAACTTTTACCCTTGCCTCTTAAACCAATTTCCACTGAAATGCCATTTCAACAATGGGGGTTAGACTTCATTGGAGAAATACACCCAACCTCTTCAACTCAACACAAAGATTCTGACATCTACTGACTATTTCACCAAATGGATAGAAGCCATCCCTTCTAGAGAAGCCACAAACACTGTCATAATCTCATTTCTAGAAAATATTATTCTGTCAAGATTTGGATGCCCCCAAAAGCTCATTACTGATAATGCAACTACCTTTAAATCCAAAAAAATGATAGACTTCTGTAACAAATACCACATCACCCTTGGCAACTCCACAACCTATTACCCTCAAGGTAATGGACTTGCAGAATCATCTACTAAAAGCATGGTCAATATCATTAAGAAATTGCTGGAAGATAACAAAAAGACATGGAACAAGAAGTGAGTCAATTCCTTATGGGTAGATAGATTGACTACTAAGAAGTCCATTGGAACATCACCTTATCAACTGGTATATGGGATGGATGTTGTTTTTCCATCATCTTTGGGAGTGCCAGTGATGAAGATCATCCAGGAATTACAAGTGGAACCAAATGATATCCAGAGAAGAATAAATTAGACCATACACCTGCAGCAGACCAGAGAAGAAGTATATGTAAAATCACAGGTAATCCAGGACAAAATCAAGAAGTTTTTTGATAAAAATACTAAAGTAGATGTTTTTAACATAGGAGATAAAGTCCTTAAGTGGGATTCAAGGAGAGAAGACAAAGGCAAGCATGGAAAATCTAATTTTTGTGGCAAGGGCCGTATGTCATTTATGGTTATAGGGGCAACAACGCCTTTTCCTTGAGAGAGATAGATGGATCAGATCTACCAGGAGGATCTGTTAATGGTAGAATGTTGAAACATTATTTTTCCACTGACTAATAATAGTTCACTTTACTTTGCATCACTGTACATAACATTGTAGAGTGTAGATTGGATTGGATGGTAATCCTTTGAAGTTGAAGCCCATAGAGAAGACCCTGAGCTTTGAAGGATTCACTATCATGACTATCAATAAAGCAAAATCACAGAAGGACAGTTCACAAGGTAACTACAGTTACAATTCAAAGACTACTGATCTTTAGAGTTCTTGACATTTCACCAGGAAATGCCATCCCCATGTGGAGCCACTGTTAGGGTCCTATAATAATAGGATTCATAATTTTGATTTGGCTATGGTTAAATATTGTAATATTGTACATACCTTTTCTTTTTGCAAATGTTTTCCATATTAAGATTAAAAAATGTGAAGAGGGTATGTCCTAAAAAAAATATCAAAGGACAAAAAGAATAAGAAAAGATCAAAAACATGAAAAAATATGAACCCCAAACAAAAACAGATCATGAAAGTGTGCAAGTCCAAGTGCCACTACTCTTTACTTTACTATCTAAAATAATGGTTGTGTGCAGCTTGCCATACATGCCACAACCCATGATAGTCAAACTATTTAATCTTGACTACTTCATGCTTTAAATTTCCTGTTTATAGTTAGAGTAAATACCTGGCCAAACTGTTTAATCTTGGCAGATTAGTAGATAGGTAGAGAAATAAAATGTGCTCATAAGCTTAATCTGAGCCATTATAAGATATAAGGTTAGATGTAGATAGTTTAATTTTCAAAAGAAAAAGGAAAGGAAAGGGTCTGCTAGCTTAAATGCAACTAACAAAGTGAAGAAAAAAGGTTAAGGTAAGTAGAAGAAAGGTTGTAGAAAGTACAAAGTTGATTGAATCATAAGAACATCTATCATGTTTAATCATGTGTTTCTGTGTGCAGGAGTAGTTATGAAAGTAAAAGGATGCTTATAAGCTGATTTGGTTAACTTCCCCCTCACTTCATTTCATCCCCCACTACATACTTACTAATTTCCCCTTTATCCCATCATTGCTGGTTAGAATACACTTTTCCCTTAATTTTCACCCTTGCCCCTTGGTTTCACACATTTCCCTAGCAATTTACCCTCCAAACTCATTCCCCTACCCAAAAACCCCTTTCCATAGTGTGAAACCCATTCCCCTTTGAAGAAACCACTTTCTCCTCATTATTTTCCCTATTTTGCCTAAAAACCCATGAAATCCACTTTATCCTAAGTTTAACCCCCCCACCCCGCATTACTTTTTTAACTCCGCCATTTGTATATTTCCTAACAAAAACCCCAAAACCCTTTTAAACCATAAAACCCCATATTTCCTAAGTTTTGTCTCGCTCCCACCTATTTAAACTAACTCCATAGCTCACATTTTCCTCGAATATAAACCTTTTAACCCACCACCCTGGTGCGGTTAACAAGTCCCCTGCAACTTCACCTTGTGACAACCATTAAACCTGTCACCCCTAGATCTGACGGCGCGCATCCATATTGTGTTCATTCACCTCCCGACCTTTATCCGCCCAGGAGCACGTGAGATTCATGGTTTTGCTGGGGCCCCTTTTGGCTACGTGGCATCTCCTCGTTAACTCGTGTGCTCTCGGGAAAATATCACTTGATGGCCAAAAGCAGTGTGATGAGCAATGAAACCGCCTCCTAACATAAGCCCAAAACCATCACTTTTCATTACGAAATTGCCCGCTAATTTCTAACCATTGCCGGTTAAAAGGTGAAAGACGCCCATTTTCACCCTTTCTCACTCAATTTCTCTGCTAAAGCTTCCAAGCCTTCCTGCGCAAACCTAAGTTTTTGCAACTAAATTCAACCACTGAGTACCTTTCGAGTACACCCGAGATGCCCAATTCAGCCATCCAATGCACAATTGAAGCCAGAGCGCCCTTTGCATCCATAATTCACACCAGTTTGCAGCTTATACCACCATTTCCAGGTATTTTAGCAAAAAACTAGAATGACCCTCTCAGTTTAAAAACGTATAGTGAATTCATGAAATAATTAATTGAATTTAATTGATTTCCCCTAAATTAAGAATATTTCCCCCCTGAAATACCCAAATGCCTATCCTGCAAACTGCCAATACCCTATCTTTGTACAGACCTATTCAAAGCTTCATTTATACAATCTATACAAGCCTAATTCCCACATTTTATCCTCAAGATGGCTACCCAGACCTCTCTAGATGTCATATCGCTCTCAACCCCTCACCTGGACATTGACCATTTGGCCCTAGCAGACAGGGATTTCCAAATAAAGGATACTGCAACTCCAACCAACCTTCTGAAGCTCCATTGCTGGAGTAAAGATAGGTTCCTAAACCATGCTGATGACATCAACCTTTGGGAATCTAATTTACCCAAGTATATATTCCCAGAAGTTCACCCATTCCCAGACATTGTACATTTTTGTCATGCCTATTATATCCCTAGCCAAAGGGAAATTGTTGCACCAAACCATGAGTTATTATTCACCATTACACCAAAGTCAATCAACCAAATGATTCAAATCAAATCTAGCCCCAATCTAACCCCTTTGTGCTTTGGAAACCTATTGGACCTCTACATCACACTAGACCCAGTCAAAATCAAGCAAAATTTCCACAATTTCATCATTGAGGAATGCCATACTCCTACAAACACTCCACCCTATGCTGCCACCATTTTCTCAGAGACTGGTAGGCACATAATCACCATGCTCTCATGCATCCTTGGATATACCACAGATGAGCATGTAGATGAGGTCATCTTGGCCTTTTTGTCCATTTTTACTCCAGGTAAGCCTCCTTCTATCATGTTTGATTATGCTCAATTCATTGAAGACAGAATGCATGAACAATTCACTAGACTACCCACTGAAAGAGTTTTCAAATACTCTTTAGTGTTGTTTCATATGTTCTTGTATTACCAGACAGATAAGTTCCCTGTGAGGATCTAGAAATTGGACACCAAGGGAAAGGAGAGATCAGTCATCTACTGGACACCCTTGGTCAACAAGTTTTCCACAACATTCACCTACAAAGACTTCATAGACTCCTTTGTATACCCTGTCATGAACATGATGACTTCTAAGACTCAACCTAGAATCAACCTAGAGATCAAGAGAGTGCTACAATTGGCAAAGAATAACAAGGTGGGAGACTGGTACCTCTACCAGAACCACACTGAGATCAGAATATATGGCTACCAATTAGCCCCTTATTATTTGTCCAAATACCTCCATATGAGGATATTTTCTCTAGAATAATTCAGACAAATCATTAACTCTGATGAGGTCCACTTCCTAGCTTACAGGAAGAAAACCCAGTTCAAAGTGAAAAACCAATTGGGCCCATTCATTTGCAACAATAGAGAGGCTAGACCAGAGGCTGACAACTTACTACAAAAGATGAAGATCAGAAACAAATTCATATGGTAGTATGACCCTCATGGTGTCATAAACAAGCTCAGTCTGAGGGTCAAGTTGGGAGCATACATCCACCACTCAAGACCTGACATTGAAAAATTTTCTAACCAGGATGAGTGGGTGGATAACACCTTGATTGATATGGACAACACTGTTGTGGATTTAGAGAACACACTCATTGATCTTGAAAGACAATTTGATCACAACTCTTTCCTCCAGGTTCCAAAACAAGGGGAGACAATTAACATTCCTCCTATCCTTCAGACCCTAGCCAATGAAGAGAAGAATCCTAAGAGGAATAAGGAGGAGGCATCTAGCTATGCCATGGAGACTACTGATGAGATGCTTGAGCCAAGAAAGAGGCCCAAGTTGAATCCTATCTTTGAACAGGAGGAGAACATTTCTTCAAAGGAAATAACTGACACTGAGGCAATGGGGCAGAGAAGTAAAGAAACAGCTAAAACAACTACATCAGAGGACACATAGTAGCCATCAACCTCTAATACACAGATGGTAGAGAGACAACATAATTTGAATATTTCTTCCTTGGCCAGGCCAGCTGACAAGGAAAAGGATATCAAAGATAGATTCAAAGAGATAAAGATGAGGACTGAAAAATTGAAGGCAGAGACATATGCCCAATACCTCAAGCTTACATCGCCAAACCAAACCAGACTGATGTTAGGCTTTGACATCAAAACAGGGAAAATGCAGGTATCATTTTTGCAGCCCACAATACAACAACAAAAGACCTTAGCAGACTACAAGAAAACAAATTTTGAGGTGTTGGTTAGAGATATTCATCCCATTGATCAGATAGAGTTCCATAAGTAGGCTAGAGAAATTATTTACTCCACCCTCACAGAAAGGGCCATGGATGCTTTTAAGATAAAAGATTCATTGGATAATGTGACAGCCCAATTCAAGTTAGAGAAGGTCTCTTCACAGGCTAAAGACACCAGGATAAAATCCTTGGAGGACTTGATCATTGAACTGGGCCATGACCCAAGTGATGTTAAGGCTACATAGAAATTAATCAAGAAGAATAATGAGGATATAACATCCCTCAAGAAATAGCTTAAGCTACCTCCTTCACAACACCCACAGATAAAAGAGGTCTTGGGAAGTCAAAATGATCATGAAGAGATGATGGACTTAGTGCTGCAGCTGAATGACCAGTTAAAGGAGATGGAGAAAGAGTCGGATAGCTTGATTCAACTCAAAAAAGCTAGTATTGGTAATGCTCCTGCAACTGTCATTCCAACAGTGACCACAAATATACCTTCTACTTTGGCAGAATCATTAGCTCCCACTGCTCCAATGGCCACTGCACTATCGACATCTACACCATCTACATCAGCAATAGGATCAACAACAATAGCCTCCACAGTGATGAAGCAAAAAAGCTGGTCAAAGCAATGGAATAAATGTCCATTTAGACCATTGAGATGAAAAAACTTAAGGATAAAGTCACCAGCGTGGAGACAAATTACAAATTGGCCTAGATCATGCATAAAGAAGAACAACAAAAGGCTACAAGGATGTCTGAAAGAATCAAAAGCCTAGAAAAGGCGCTGACACTAGGTGAACCTATAGGTAAGGCTAAAGAGCAACTATGGGCCAATATCATTGACTCTGTCAATGGTATTTGGCCATCCATTCAGGCTATTTTTGAACAAATTGATTTAATAAAGCAGGCCACAGAAGCCATTCAGAGAGTCAAGGAAGAGCTTGGAGATATGCCAGAGGAAGCTGCATGAATCATCCACTTCCTCAACTCTAAGAATAAGTATGAGCTACAAGAACTTGAGATACCTAATAGGATAGGTACAATTTTAGAAGTCAGAAAAGTCCTCACTAAGAGGAATTTGATGTTGAACTTATAAGATAAGTGTCAAAACATTCAACTAGCCATTGACAGGTTCATGGTTAAGTTCAAACTTTTGAAGGAAAAGGGATTACCTAATCCCTTAGTTATAAATTATAAGTCAATGACACACGAGGATTAGAATAAGAATATTAGGGAAGTGGCCAGAGAATAGGTAATTGCTTCATCCATGAAGGGCTTACCAACAGGCAAAGTATTGTATCAAACTTTTGAAAACTTGTTTTACCTCTAGCATGAGGTAAAACACCTATTTATTAATAAGCCTACTTTTGCCCAAATATACAGGGGCAGATGAAATATACAGAAATATTCTTAATATCCAATTACCACATGAGGAAATATGGGAAAAACGGAATGATTTACTGTAGTAAATACACAGTAAAAGTATAAATGTACAATAAAAAGTAAAAGGGCACAGTAAAAGGATATTGACAGGTCAACAAGGTGAAAGAGTATCAGATGAAAGGTGAAAGTAAAATAGAACATCCAACGTGAAGACCAAACAACCAAGCAGCTTAAAGGGAAAAAGATCAAAGACCAAAGCCACCAGAACCTAAATAACAAGGACAACAAGACGCAGTTCAATAATTGTCTCTATCATCTTACATGAAGATATTTCTTTTTCCTAGATTAGTTCTCAATGCAGTTTGAGATATTTTGTAATTTCTTTTGTATAAATACTTCATAATTCGAAGTATTAGAGGTGGATTATTTTACATTTGTAGAGTTATTTTGATCTTAAAACCTAAGGGTGATTGTACCAATTTCAAGTCAAGAGACTGGAGCAAGTAATAAAAGCATTTCGCTACAGGATTCCTGAGATGAGCTATTTGCAGTGAAGTATCTTATTTGTTTGATCTTGTTACCTTCTTATGTGTTTCATAATCTTAAATGTGTTCTAAATTTGAATGAATTAATTGGAGATATCGCTTAGAAATTTAAGCACACTCTGTTTTGCACAGTTAGTCATTTACATGTTTTCCTCTGATACCCGTACTTGAGAACCCTTAATTTCTCCCTAGATTCGATTTGAAACCATTTCACCATTTAGCCTTTGAGATCTGTAGTAACTCATCTATCTTGTCCTGTAGACATTGTTTTTAGAACTGAATCCAGTCTTGTTTGTTTGACATTCGACCATAGCCCAATGGTAAAAGAAAACTTTTGTTCATCTAAGTAAAGTGATCCCACCACCCAAATTGAAACCAAAACCCAAGTGCAAACAACAACTAGCCTAAAATCATCTTAACTAAAACAAAGTTAAATTATAAAGAGAGAGCTCTCTGAGCATCAGGAAGGCTAGGTCCTGATCTCCAAAAGTGGTTTGTGGTTACCTTTGTGATGACGGAAAAACCGCCTTCTTCTCTAATGCGAAGCAAAGCTGCAACTTTCTTCCACACACACGGCCTGTGGGTTATGAGCCTATGAAATTTGTTTTAATTTCTATTGCACTTTCTCTGATGCAAGATCTCAAACCATCTCCACACCATTAATAGATTACTAGCATTGAAGAATTTGGAGGATCACAACCATAGGATTTCAGATGAATTTAAACCTTAATCTTATAAAAAACACAAACAAACAATGCATGATCCAGAGTACATAAAATGCACAGATTATATTAATGTTTCGAGCTCAAATTACAACACACTTCCATGAGCTAGATCACTCTCTCGCTCTTAATGTTACATGGTGTCTACCCCCCCACAAATGCACGAAGACTATATTTTATAACGAATACAATACATCGAATGGATAATTTCAAATCCATTCTTTTCTCTTAGGATCTCATAACAAATTCGTAAAGTCACTCACAATCTCTTAAAATAGTAATTTCATTAATAAACAGTTAACAAATTCATGAGAAAATCTAGTTCTCATGCCACACTGACGTTCTGGAAGGTTCAAAAATTTCAGTTTTGACTTGGGGTGGTTTTGCTCTTGCATCAGACTCCCAAGGTAAAAAAAAAAATTATGACCTCCTGGTCATATGCTTTTGGCCTTCGTAATAGCTTAACTTGTGAGCTTCAATCAACCTCTGTAGTAACAAGTCCTCCCTGCTACTCCTTACCTCACCAAGCTCTCCTTTGGACTTGGTCTTTTGGCAAGCTCTATGGTTCTCTCCTCAAAACTCTTGCTGATTAACAATTCTACCCAACACTTATTTTGCTGGAATTGTTATCTCTAAGACAAATCTACCCACAATCGCAACTATGGAGTTGCCTCAACAACTTCTACCCAACCACAGTTGGAAGTTGTTCTCAGCTTCTCTTGAGCACTCCTTTCTCTTAGGCTATTGCAATCTTCTCACCTTCCTCTGTTGCTACTTGCAGAAAAATATAAAGACCATACCTCTTTAAATTTGCACCTCCTTCTGCAAGATCTTCTTCTACTCTGATACCATTTTGATGATGAAATAACCTCCTTCTTCTCTAATGTGCAACAAAGATGCAACTTTCTTCCACATGCACGGCCTGTGGGTTATGGGACTATGGAATTTGTTTTAATTCCTGCTGTGCTTTCTCTGATACAAGATCTCAAACTGTCTCCATGCCATCAACAGATTACTAGCATTGAAGAATTTAGAGGATCACAACCACAAGATTTCAAATGAATTTAAACCTTAATCTTATTAAAAACACATAGAAACAACACATGATCCAGAGTACATAAATACACATATTTCATTAATGTTTCGAGCTTGAATTACAACACGCTTCCATGAGCCAGATCGCTCTCTCGCTCTTAATGTTACATGGTGTCTGGCCCCCCCTACAAATGCACGAAGACTATAATTTATAACGAATACAATACATCGAATGGATCATTTCAGATCCATTCTTTTCTCTTAGGATCTCGTAACAAATTCCTAAAATCACTCACAATCTCTTAAAATAGTAATTTCATTAATAAACAATTAACAAATTCATGAGCAAATCTAGTTCTCATGCCACGCTGACGTTCTGGAAGGTTCATGAATTTTGGTTTTGACTTGGGGTAGTTTTTCTCCTGCATCACATTGACTTTTCTTCCTTCTTCAACTTCGAAAGAAATATCAGAGTGATAACATCGACAACAGTTGCAACAATTTCTAGGGAGAAGAATTTCGAATCTACTCAGCGGTTGAATATATTACAACATGAGTTCATGGTAGACTTGATCTTGGAGGGTATTTGTCTGAGTCTAGGTCATGCCAATATTCATCAATTGAAAGATATGAAAGATAAATAAGAGATTTACAGGGTTTCCTCTTGAGAGGAGGGGTTTTGGCCTTGGCTTGCAACCTATATAGTGTGTCATCGTTCGTACTGTTTTGGTAGTTGTTTGATGTATTACACATTGGAATAATAATGAACAAAGTTAATAAGTAAAAGGTATCACAAACTACTATCAAGTTAAGAGAATTAACATATTCATTTCCCTATTAGATTCTCAACATGGTATCGGAGCTTTGGTTCTCTAAGGGCATCATGAATATCTCCTCTACAATGAAGAAGGTCATCAAAAAAATTTCAAGCCATCTCAAGAAAGGTATCAAGGAAGCATGCGATTTCTTATTCTTTGCAAAGAAGGTATCATTCAAAGAAAGGGATGAAAGTCTATTCTCGGCTCTCTCAGGTACATTCCAAGACAAAGACATCTAGGTAATTGATAGTGGTGCATCAAGGCACATGACTAGCCACTCCCACCGATTGAAGACCTTATCAAAAGGAAAATTCACTTACTCTGTGGAACTTGGAGACAACAAGAGCTATCATGTGAAGGGCATTGGATCAACTTCCCTAAAAATTGAAGATGGAAGCAACACCCACCTCAACAACATTCTATTCATTCTAGGTTTGCAAAAAATTTACTTTCTATTTCATGTTTTGAAGAAAAAGGAGATAGAGTAGACTTTGTTGATGGAAAAGTAGTTTTGTGGGGAAAATACTCAAGCATAGATCAAGTAATAGTTATTGGTATCCGAGAAGGAAGGCTTTACAGATTAATATCTCTCATAAACCAAGCCCTAGTTCACATTGAGATTAGTCCATGTGAACTTTTGCATCGAAGGATTGGTCATCTACATTTCAAAATACTTCCAACTTTAAGTTCCATAGTAGATGGAATGCTGAATTTGAAGGAGGATCATGAAGGCTTCTATAAGGGATGTGCATTAGGAAATAATACCAAGATAACATTTGGAAAAACTCCATCTAGGTATGTCCAAAAGAATCATCCAGAATCTCAAATTCTAGGAGAAAAAGGGTCTGGAGTACAAACAAGAAAAAATCTTACAGGAACTTGCAGTTATCTAGCATTACTATCCTCCATAGAACCACAAAATGTTAATGAAGCTAACAAAGATGAATGTTGGGTTAAGGCCATGGATGAAGAACTTGACCAAATTGAAAAGAATGATACTTGGGAATTAGTTCCTAGACTTCATGATAAAAATGTTATAGGAACAAAATGGATATTTAAGAATAAGTTGAATGAAAATAGAGAGGTAATTAGAAAAAAAGCAACACTTATTCATAAAGTTTATGCTCAACAATAAGGTATAGACTTTGAAGGCTTGTTTCCATACTTAAAGCCATAAGAATGTTTCTTTCTCTTTCAAGTTTTTGAAAATTCAAATTATATCAAATTGATGTAAAATCAACTTTTATTAATGGAGATTTAGAAGAAGAATTTTATATTGGACAACCAGAAGGATTAATTTTAGGAAATGATGCAAAACTTGTGTGCAAGCTCAAAAAGGCTCTATATGGTCTGAAACAAGCTCCAAGGGCCTAGTATTATCATCTTGACAAATATCTACAACAACAAGGTTTCACAAAAGGATCTACAGACAATAACTTATACACAAAGATTGAGAATGATAAACTGCTAATTATTGTTGTTTATGTTGATGATATCATCTTTGGTAGCAATGACGAATCTATGAGTCAAAATTTTTCTTCAGTTATGCAACAAGAATTTGAAATGTCCTTACTTGGTGAACTTACTTATTTTCTTAGTCTACAAGTACAACAAACAAATGATGGTATTTTTCTTTCACAAACTAAATATCTCAAGCAGATTCTGAAGAAGTACAAAATGGAAGATTCTAAACTAGTATGTACTCCAATGGTAACATGATGCAGTCTTAGTTATAACGATGAATCACGTACATTGAATCAAACAGCATACATATCTATGATTGGAAGTCTGCTTTATCTAACAGGTACCAGACATGATATCATGCATGCAGTAGGAATTGTTGGAAGGTTCCAAGCAAATCCAAAAGAATCACATCTTTAGGCTGTAAAAAGAATATTCAAATATCTTCAAGGAACTCAAGACTTTGGTCTATGGTATCCTAAAGATACAGATCTTACTCTTCATGCATATACAGATGCAGAATGGGCAGGAAATGTTAATGATTGAAAAAGCACTAGTGGAGGTGCATTCTATATGGGATCACAGTTAGTATCTTGGTTCAGTGAGAAACAAAGTTTGATTTCCTTGTCTACAGCTGAAGCGGAATATGTGGTTGTTGCATCTTTCTGCAAACAACTACTCTGGATGATGCAAACATTGCAAGACATTCAAATCACATTTTCTCCACCCATCTCCATTCTATGTGATAATACAAGTGCCATAAGTATTTCAAAAAATCCAGTCATGAACTCCAAGAACAAGCACATACCCATTAAGTACCATTTTCTACGAGAACAAGTGCTTGAACTAAAGGTTAAATTGGAGTATGTTCCTTCCAAAGAACAAGTTGCTGATATAGTTACCAAACTGCTTCCCAAAGAAACATTTGAATATCTCAGACAAAAGCTGGGAGTAGTTTTTGTATCATCCATTTGTTAAATCCAGTTTTCAGAGGATTCCTTTACATGGGTTTCATGAAGGATAGTTGCGTATATACGTGAGTTTATGTGGCTGCAGGAGCGTATATGTTTTTCTGATAGAAAAAAGTGGGTTAGCCTCTGACATCGGTGCTCAGTGTGATATTGTTTGCTGATATGCTTTGTTCATTGATTTTTATCTTACTGATGAAGATGCCTTGATGAATGATTTGTTGACAATGCATAGGTAGAACAAGTTCAGGGGGAGAATTAGCCTTCACAAACATTCTACATTGTTGGAATTATGGTTGATGATTTCAACTATGGGTTTTTACGTAGGTCATGTAAAGATCTAGGGTATAATATGTATCTTTCTGTCATTTTTTGAATGAGTCCTATTGGACATATGATGTAATTTGTATCCCCTCTATGCATGGGAAGGATGATGTAATAATTGATATATTTCAGGCATGTATAAACAATTGGTTTATCCCCATTTGGTTGGGAGATTGATGTATGTATGAGTCATTGATATTAGGAAAGTCATACTCACATGGTTGAGTAATAGAGTCATGTTATTCTTTT
This sequence comes from Pinus taeda, assembly GCA_000404065.3. NCBI lineage: Eukaryota > Viridiplantae > Streptophyta > Pinopsida > Pinales > Pinaceae > Pinus > Pinus taeda. The sequence continues at coordinate 214,494 of APFE030229572.1, forward strand.
GAAAACATATCTCTACAAACTCTGCATGTATTGAGGTGGAGCATGGATAACATAGTGTATCTTAAAGGGGGAGAATATTTTGGTTTGCCCTTTGCCCTTGATTTCAAAGTGGGAGAGTATTTTGGTGTTGCTTGATATCTCAATTAGGTTCTACAGCTTGAAGTAATCAACATCAATATGGTTTCCATCAAGTCCAAAGGGGGAGATTTGTCGGCATTATGATACAAGTGTTGTCCTTGATGGCAACTCACTCACAGGTCAGTTTAGATTTGATAAAGGGAAACTCATATTGTAATAGGTAAATTCAAAGATAACAGGGCATTGGTACAAAAGAATAGGAAAACAAAGGTTTGCTGATCAGAATCAATAAGTTGAAGGAAAAGGATATTTTAAGGTAGTTTGAGCTGTATAGGCAGGTTCACCTTGCCAAAACAACATATACACACGGGTTCACAGAACAAAAAGAGTGTATATGTATGCACGCACTTTCACAAGAGGAAAAGCGCGTATGGGTTGGAAAATCAAGGAAATACAAGATTGAAGAATAACAAGGGTCAAGACCATGGTATTAGCCCACAATATTGAGTGGACTAATGACTATTTGATCCCATCCAAGAATACCACAGGTTCTATGTGTTGTTTTGGTCCGAGGTATTGAGAAAGGCCAAAACTATATAAGGAGGAGAAGATCAAAGGGTCAAGTGTGCAAGTGAATGGGTTTCTCAGGAATACTTCTATTTGAAGTATATTTTATGTTGCAAGGGCTATGATTATGATATAATTTGAAATATTTTGTGCACCTTGAATTCAATGTTGGATCAAGATCACGAGACCTGAAATGACTTATCAGTGAATGATTTGATATTGGTTGGGCTAGATCTGAATGCTTACACATGGTTTATCTTTAAATATCATGATTTGGGTATGTATGAAGTCGAGAATAGTAGAAAAGTTGTAAGTTTGTATTTATAGATCTATACTCTAGTTCGCCTTGGTGAAGGCGTGTATACACGCTGGTTCGAAGCTTCCAAGTAGTGTATGCAAAAGAAAAGCCTGTTATTCAGAAATGATTGATCTATCTGATCAGTGCTTCTGGTTTAATGATGTCTGTCAATGATGTATTCTTAGATATGAAAGTAGAAATGAATGCATAAGGAGATTAAGTCTGATTGATTGGTTGATTAAGTGAGAAGGGCGATCTTTGCTGCTGACTATCTAGATATCTATAATTTGACAGTAGATGTTCAGAATATTACTGGTTGGTATAGATTTGGTTCAGAAGTTTTTATGATTCAGTAGTTTTGGAGGTATATGCAAGTTTGGTTAAAGGAAGTAGCGTATACACATAGTTTGGGTTCATTAAAGTAGCGCATGCATCCTGATGTATGATTTTTAAGGTTGCAACTAGTTCTGAATGATGATGCAGTTTTTCTGGGTTCAACACAATGTTCTAGTGATAGTGATCTGATTGTTCAAATTGACTGATTATTAGTTGATACAGTTATTATTATAGAGTTTGAGCTTCAAATTTTCTAATGGGTCCGGTGTGAAAACTTGATGAAAATATTGTGTTGTTATGTACCAGGATCATCCAGTCTGAAAATTTATGAAACATGGTCCCTAGAGGAAGAGAGAAGGTTGTAGCCTTCTGTAGGCCGATGCCTACGTATTCGTAAACATATCAAATAGTACAAGAGCTAGGGGGTTGTAGCTCCCTTCCAATAGAAGTTGGAGAATGAGAGAAGGTTATAGCCTTCTGCAGGTGGGTGCCTGCGTATTGGTATGAGTTTGCACTAGTACAAGATTGTAAACATATTTTCTTTATATTAAAAAGAAGACAAAAACGACAACAACAGGTGGCTTTTCTCTCACATTAGGTTTCGACCTTAAATATTGGTGTTCATGTGTGTTTCTTATGTGTGATGGTTTATTATGTTATTACCGTACTGATGCACTAATTAAAGATCAACACATGATGTATTAACTAAATCATAAGTTCTTTGGGTATACACTGGTTTGCTTAATCGTAGTTGCGTGCACACACAAGTTCACTTCATTGAAGTAGCGTATATAAATATGATTGTGAAATGAAAATTTATTGAATTGTAAATACTAATTCACCCCCCCTAATATTATTTCCAACAATTGGTATTAGAGGAGGTCCTTCAGAAGAAGCTTGATCGCTTGAAGGGAGATCTCTTAATGTGAACATGTTAGAAAATTATATATTACAGAGCAATGGAACGTGTAAAATATTTCAGAAATATAAACACAGAAAACACATAAAACAAGAGAGACACAGATATACATGGTTCACCCAGTTTGGGCTACGTCCATGGAGAAACAGCCAATCCTTCTTTTATTATATTATCTAGCAAACTGAAGAGATACAACCTACAACAGATCTGCTGTAACTCCCTCTTCGCTCTCAATCTCCTCTCTCTTCCTCACTTAGAATACATATCTACATAGACGTAATACAATTCCCTCATATATACCAAGGGGTTTCCTTCTAGGGCAAAAAACCCTAAACTAAACATAACTTCTACTGTCAGATAATCTGCCTAATGCACGGCCCAGATTGACTAGAAATTAGTAGACTTTTACAAGGAAATTTTACATTTGTTTTTAGCTTCGGGGGTGTTGCCCCCGAACCCCTGCCAGGGGATCGCTGGCCCTCGAACTTCCCAGCTAGGGGAGATCAGCCCCCCCGAACCCCCGCGCGGACCACCCTGCGTGGAGGGGTGTACAATCTTCTTGGGGTATACATCCCACTGAGACCTTTGAATACATAAGATAATAGGGCTCTACACCCAACAATATCCCACTTGGAGACTGATTATAACAACTCCACCGTTGCTTCATTTGGTAGACAATGACTCCTCTTTGGACTTGGCTGTTTCTCATATTCTTCATCATATTTGAAGACCAATTGGAACTGAGCATATTCTTAGTTTCTCCCTGGTTACAACTTTTGTTAGCATATCTGTAGGATTCTGGCTGGTGTGTATCTTTTCATCTTCAACTATCCATCTTCCAATGCTAACTATATGAAATGGTACTTGAGTTGTATATGTTTAGTATTGGAATGAAATGCAGAGTTCTTTGGAAGATGTATGGCACTCTGGCTGTCACTGTATAACCTGCCCAACTCTTGCTTCTTACCCAATTCATCCAGAAACCTTTGTAACCAAATCATTTCTTTAATAGCCTCTGTAGTAGCAACATACTCTGCTTCTGTTGTTGAGAGTGCAACAACACTTTGGATTTTTGAAACCCAATTGATAGTTGTTCCACCTACAGTAAATACATATCCTGTAGTGCTCCTCCTGTTATCTCTTTCACCTGCCATATTTGCATCAACATATCCCTGTAGAGCAATGTTTGAACCACCAAAGCATAATTCTTGATTTGTGGTA